>JASANE010024306.1:0-11597 GCA_030248225.1 Trileptium ribeirensis
GTAAATCAATGTTATATATATGTGAGCCATGAGCAATGTTGCTAGACAACTATATGAATCGTACTGTGGTAAATCAATGTATATATATATGTGAGCCATGAGCAATGTTGCTAGACAACTATATGGAATCGTACTGTGGTAAATCAATGTTATATATGTGAGCCACTGAGCATGTTGCTCAACAACTATATGAAACGTATCTATGACATAAATGATATTGTTTATGTATGTGAGCCATATGAGCAAGGTGTCCCTAAACCTATATGAGCCATGAGCAATGTTGCTAGACAACTATATGAATCGTACTAGTATATGGGTACAATCAATGTTATATATATGTGTGAGCCATGAGCAATGTTGCTAGACAACTATATGAATCGTACTGTGGTAAATCAATGTTATATATATGTGAACCTGTAGCAATGTCGTGATAAAATGTGGCACTATGTTGTCTGTATTGGTTTTTGTGAGCCTGAGCATGTTGCTAGACAACTTTGAATCGTCTGGGTATGATGTTTAGAGTGTGGAGCCACTAGCATGTTGTGAGACAACTAGATGAATTGTACTGCGGTAATCAATGCTATATTGTGAGCCATGAGCAATGTTGCTAGACAACTATATGAATCGTACTGTGGTAAATCAATGTTATTATATATATGTGAGCCATGAGCAATGTTGCTAGACAACTATATGAATCGTACTGTGGTAAATCAATGTTATATATATGTGAGCCATGAGCAATGTTGCTAGACAACTATATGAATCGTACTGTGGTAAATCAATGTCTATATATGCAGCCATATGAGCAATATTATTAGACAACTATCAATAATTTTGGTCGGATATATATATGTGAGCCATGAGCAATGTTGCTCAACCAACTATAGACCACCTATATGAATCGTACTGTGGTAAATCAATGTTATATATCGTGAGCCATGAGCAATGTGCTAGACAACATAAATCGTACGAACAAGAGCCAGCACAACAACCCCACGTGGTAAGACACAATCAAAGTACTGTGGTGAAGTGTATATATATGTGAGCCATGAGCAATGTTGCTAGACAACTATATGAATCGTACTGTGGAAATCAATGTTATATATGTGAGCCATGAGCAATGTTGCTAGACAACTATATGAATCGTACTGTGGTAAATCAATGTTATATATATGTGAGCCATGAGCAATGTTGCTAGACAACTATATGAATCGTACTGTGGTAAATCAATGTTATATATGTGAGCCATGAGCAATGTTGCTAGACAACTATATGAATCGTACTGTGGTAAATCAATGTTATATATGTGAGCCATGAGCAATGTTGCTAGACAACTATATGAATCGTACTGTGGTAAATCAATGTTATATATATGTGAACCATGAGCAATGTTGCTAGACAACTATATGAATCGTACTGTGGTAAATTAATGTTATATATATGGGAGCCATGAGCAATGTTGCTAGACAACTATATGAATCGTACTGTGGTAAATCAATGTTATATATACGTGAACCATGAGCAATGTTGCTAGACAGCTATATGAATCGTACTGTGGTAAATCAATGTCATATATATGTGAGCCATGAGCAATGTTGCTAGACAACTATATGAATCGTACTGTGGTAAATCAATGTTATATATATGTGAGCCATGAGCAATGTTGCTAGACAACTATATGAATCGTACTGTGGTAAATCAATGTTATATATATGTGAGCCATGAGCAATGTTGCTAGACAACTATATGAATCGTACTGTGGTAAATCAATGTTATATATATGCGAGCCATGAGCAATGTTGCTAGACAACTATATGAATCGTACTGTGGTAAATCAATGTTATATATATGTGAGCCATGAGCAATGTTGCTAGACAACTATATGAATCGTACTGTGGTAAATCAATGTTATATATATATGTGAGCCATGAGCAATGTTGCTAGACAACTATATGAATCGTACTGTGGTAAATCAATGTCATATATATGTGAGCCATGAGCAATGTTGCTAGACAACTATATGAATCGTACTGTGGTAAATCAATGTTATATATGTGAGCCATGAGCAATGTTGCTAGACAACTATATGAATCGTACTGTGGTAAATCAATGTTATATATGTGAGCCATGAGCAATGTTGCTAGACAACTATATGAATCGTACTGTGGTAAATCATGTTATATATATGTGAGCCATGAGCAATGTTGCTAGACAACTATATGAATCGTACTGTGGTAAATCAATGTTATATATATGTGAACCATGAGCAATGTTGCTAGACAACTATATTAATCTTACTGTGGTAAATCAATGTTATATATATGTGAACCATGAGCAATGTTGCTAGACAACTATATGAATCGTACTGTGGTAAATTAATGTTATATATATGGGAGCCATGAGCAATGTTGCTAGACAACTATATGAATCGTACTGTGGTAAATCAATGTTATATATATGTGAACCATGAGCAATGTTGCTAGACAACTATATGAATCGTACTGTGGTAAATCAATGTTATATATATGTGAGCCATGAGCAATGTTGCTAGAGAACTATATGAATCGTACTGTGGTAAATCAATGTTATATATATGTGAGCCATGAGCAATGTTGCTAGACAACTATATGAATCGTACTGTGGTAAATCAATGTTATATATATGCGTGCCATGAGCAATGTTGCTAGACAACTATATGAATCGTACTGTGGTAAATCAATGTTATATATATGTGAGGCATGAGGAATGTTGCTAGACAACTATATGAATCGTACTGTGGTAAATCAATGTTATATATATGTGAACCATGAGCAATGTTGCTAGACAACTATATGAATCGTACTGTGGTAAATCAATGTTATATATATGTGAGCCATGAGCAATGTTGCTAGACAACTATATGAATCGTACTGTGGTAAATCAATGTTATATATATGTGAGCCATGAGCAATGTTGCTAGACAACTATATGAATCGTACTGTGGTAAATCAATGTTATATATATGTGAACCATGAGCAATGTTGCTAGACAACTATATGAATCGTATTGTGGTAAATCAATGTTATATATATGTGAGCAATGAGCAATGTTTTCGACTAAACATTTTCAGATGGATATGTTGGTAACCAGACTATAGCTTATGCAGTGAGTCCCAGTACCGCCAAGGTAACCCTGAGGTGCCAAAGTGTAATGCATGGCACGCCGTTCTCAATATACTAAGCCTAGGCTTTAGCCTAAATTTAGGTCATTATATGAGACATACACTAAGCCTAATTCGGGACGCTGCCGCCCCCGAACCCCCGCTCTAAGTTGTTATTTTTCTAACGATATAACGTAGTGCCACATACGGTTACCTGAGCCACTTATGAAGTGAGTTATAGTACCGCCCGTGGTTCGGCAAGCTTTTTTGCACGACCCACTATCCCCTTGAGCCACACTGCGATAAGTTGTGGACGTGTATCGTTATCTTCACTTGTGAAAACATGCTTTCTCATTATGTTGAGGAATTAGCACTACAAATTATTTTGTACAACAGTGGGACGGCCACGGTGGACATAAACTGGTCATGTGAAAGGTTTTACCCCCTAACAAGGTTAAAACCCGAAACTTGACATTATTACAACAAGGTTTGAGGGAGGGGGTGGGGGAACGCAACGGGATCCGAAAAAATACATAAGGCGTCGGCAATACCGACCGGATACCGCATTCTTAAAAATATGACAACCGACATATTTAAACTGGATAAAGTCATACGAATATTTTGTATTCTGTCTCGGCTGTGGATTATTCACATTCAAATAAAGTTGAATTAATTTTTTCACTGAGGAAAGTTAAATTTTTGTCTGTTTAAAAATTTTCAGTCATACCTATATATCCACAATTGGTTTTTTGTTTTAGTTTATTGTGGAATTGTTCGACTTCATTTGCTAAGCATTTTTAAACTGGAATTTGCATCTATTATATTTATACAGACACAACACACCGTAGAACAACTCGCCGCCGTAAACCGAATCCAAAAGCGCTGAAAACGCTGCACTTTTCCCCACCTCCCGCCGACCGCCTGACCACAGCCAACGAGGCCCCGGGTAAACTCATCTTTCACGGAGCCCTCGAGGAGAATGCATGTTTATTACTAATCTGTTTGATATGGACGGTTGCTTTTAACCTTACATAGCTGATGGATCATCTCGATTTAAATTCACTTTACTTAAATGAAAACAAATCTAGAGAAAGCAAACCCACAAATACGATTATTTAAATCAGTGTTGGTATGAAAATGAAATCAAAGCAAGTCGATCGGAATCAGAATAGATGAAAGTGATGTTAAAAGGTGAAATGAAATAGATTTAATTTTTACATATTGCGTAGCGCATCATATAGTAGTCCCTCTTATTGGCTATATTAGTTTTTGGCATTGAACAAAATGGAATTTTAATAATTCTGAAGCTTAGAACCAACAGGGTTTGTCATTTCTGCCAAGTACCCCCATTTCTTCACTCCCGGTCGAAATTTGATCTCAACTGGTTCCGAAAAAATGGCTTCCTGGTTTAAGCTCCCAGAAATATTTTTAGCGAGCAGCAAGGCCAAAGAATTGGTAATACAAATTTTTGAACACAGTCATCAGCGTACCGATGTCTAATTGGGAAGTGCAGTAATTTCGAGTGGTATGTAAACATGAAGCTGTTGTTTTGTGATCTAAGTTCCTATCGTTCTGCTTACTAATATTAGTTTGTTAATTAGAACCAGTAATAAGGTAATTCAGTCACTTTTCGTTTTTAGTGCTACGCTATTCTGGTAACGTTCTTTACGTTAGGAACACCATGTGTATTCGGAAACAAAAAATACTGAAAACATATAAATATATGTGCAGTAGGATAACACGAGTTAGATTATTAGGCCACGGATATATTAATAGCTGCTTCATTGTATAACTGGACGTTTGAGGTGTCGTACGGGTTACTAACTAGGTTTGAAATCTAGCAATCATCTTAATTTTCATAAATTGGTGCAATGCTACTAAAACATACCGTACTAACGTGGTAATAACAAAGTTTTAGTCAGCTTACTGTAAGCATTTCGCAGACACAACTTGCAAAGCAGGATCACTCCCGAAAGACCACTTGGATCACAGCTAATAGCGGCCTAATCACAACCTACAAAGCAAGAGCTCTTCTTAAAGACTACTTGGATCACACCTAATAGCGGCCTGATCACAACTTACAAAGCAAGAGCACATCTTAAACGTCACTTGGATCACATCTAATAGCGGCCTAATCACAACCTACAAAGCAGGAGCACTTCTTAAAGACCACTTGGATCACAGCTAATAGCGGCCTAATCATAACCTGCAGGAGCACTTCTTAAAGACAATTTGGGTCACAGCTAATAGCGGCCTAATCACAACCTACAAAGCGGGAGCACTTCTTAAAGACCACTTGGATCACAGCTAATAGCGGCCTAATCACAACCTACAAAGCAGGAGCACTTCTTAAAGACCACTTGGACCACAGCTAATAGCGGCCTAATCACAACCTACAAAGCAGGAGCACTTCTTAAAGACCACTTGGATCACAGCTAATAGCGGCCTAATCATAACCTGCAGGAGCACTTCTTAAAGACAATTTGGGTCACAGCTAATAGCGGCCTAATCACAACCTACAAAGCAGGAGCACTTCTAAACGACCACTTGGATCACAGCTAATAGCGACCTAATTACAACCTACAAAGCGGGAGCACTTCTAAACGACCACTTGGATCACAGCTAATAGCGACCTAATCACAACCTATTCCATGTGACTATTGTGAAAAAATGAAAAAGAATGATGCTGATTTTAATTAGTTTACTCAAAAGTTACGCAGCAGCAGACCAATAATTGATGCTATCACATACCCAGGGAGAACCCAACGGTTATACGTTTTGCATTTATAATTAACACCTAAGATTGGGTGACTTGAATGTATTTCCTTCTTCTGTCAATTTTCTTAATACAGACGTTTTTCGAATTTCATACTTTTGCAAAATTCGCGTAATTTCACGTAATGGAACATTTTATCAATACATATATTATATATAATATATATTTTATATATATTATATATATATTAATATATATATATATAAAATATATATATTTTATATATATTTTATATATATTCTATATATATATATATAGAATATATATAAATTTCACAATTTCTGAAACTGGCTTGACCCTTCCTTACCTAAAATAGAAGCTACATGCGAGGAAGAAATAAAGCCTACGATGCATTTCAGTTCCTATTCCTTAAGTGGCATACGTGGTTTAGAAGTCTATTGGCACAAAGTGAATGTGCCGCTAGCTTTCATTAGAGCTGTATCAGAAAATTGGAATTTTTAGTTTTAAGTAGGTTGAATCGACGGTGTTCTCAGTAAATTGCACTTTATTGTTACCGACAATTTAGCTAACGCTTCGATCCCATTTGCCCAAACCAAGAGGCATAGTTTTTTCAAGTGATCGGAATTGTAATTCTGGCCCCTCTGATCCCACTGCTCATTGATTGTAAGTGCCAAAAATTGCTAGGCCTAAACTTTTGTAGTAGGGTGTGGAAACCAAATACCATGTGGTATAAACTTGCGTCGCAGGTTCCATCGGCGCAAATTTGTCCTTAACATTGGAGTCTCAATAGTTATTTTCAGACGCAAAGGTAAATTTTTAGGTATGGTCAGCAAAATATCGCTGTCCTTGGGATTTGGGCCTCGGGCAGGTCCCACTTATTGTATTTGCAATTACTTTACTAAACATAAATATTGTTAGCCCCGCTTCTGCCTATCGTAGACCGTACATGGGGAACATTATGTGTTTATAAATTTTCCAAAATCTTATCCCAGATTTATCACACCTCCTCCTCTCCGAGTCCCCAGTCCCTCCGCAACTGCTTCGTCTACCTCCCTCTCCGAGCCGACGGACTTTGACCACCTATGATATATTTATATTGGGTCATATAAATATTGTCATAAATCATATCTGTGCAATATCGTCGATTCTGCCATAAAATTCGCCGTTTATCTTAAACACCAGCTTTTCTGTCATCCTATAATTCAAATCACTAGTCTAATTCCGAATTGCTAAACTAAAGTTCCTCGGCCAGCAAACAGATCATCAGGGGACCTTCGCAAGAAAATAGACATCGCTCAAAAATGGCTAGCATCGAAATGAAAGCAATGATCATTCACGGTGTCCCATAAACACAGTAGTGTATTTGAACAAATCAACAGAATAAGCACAAAGCGTTCGAACATTTTTACCGAAAAGAGCTCAGTCTTTAAAGCAATCATTGGCATAAAAGCAACAGATACGAAAACTATATAAAAAAGTTAAACGGAATATGATAAGTTTCAGCATGACTACGGTCTGCTTAAATAATTGCGCAGATATAAATATTAGGTCTTTGTATAAAATCGTTGATTAAAATGTATCCAATAGCTGGCTGATGCATAGGAAGAGATAATTAATAAACGGACGATGGAGTAAATGATTTGATGCAGTGATTTGGTGCAAATTAATAGCCTAGTGATAGGGACAAATAGCCTCATTGATATATTTATGATTTCAATTAATTCAATGAATCATTATATATATAATAGATCCGGCATGAATTGCAAAACGGTAACAAATTACATCGTAAGGTATGTATCAATAACCACTGTTGCCCACAAATGCTTCTTTCTAGGTTCTTAAGGAGCCTCGCTAAGCGAGCGAATATGAGTGCACGTGCAAACATAGGCCACACTATTAGCTCAGCTAACGCAACAAGTAATAATTTGGACTGGTAACGTCTGACGTTAGTGGAGTTAAAGACTTTAGGGTGTTTCAAACATTTTTGTGCGATACTTTAATAGTTTTTTGTCTAATTTACAGCTACTGAGGTTGTCTTAACAAAAGGCTTATTTCACCTTGTTCATATACCGCACCATTTCCTGTCATTTTATATTGCACCATCTATATTTTTGTTCTATTAATGATAAAATCAAGGAAATAAATCTTTGTTCGAAGCTCTCGCGGAATCTCCAGATCGTATAACATATATTTAAACCCAAATATCAAATATACTGAGCGCCCCAAGTGGCCACTTAAAAAATGAACGTTAGCAAATTTACATGATTTATAAAGTAAAGTCGCGAAAATAAAGTTTTTCAGTGACAATAGGCTAAACTGTTGAGCTGTTCAGCTAGAAGTCTATAAGTCTCAAAGCCTAACAGTTCGCGTCAAGACAAAAATTTTGAGCCGTCAACGACGACCAGCCGTTGTTGAGTTATGAGTGTCACCGGATTTATCGTAATTAAATATTGTTAAGCTTCGCTACCACTAGCTATGATGACACAAGGGCTAACTATTAACGGTAGTTGGGAATACAATAAATTGTTGCAATCTAATAATCCGAAACCTTCAGCCAACTTGATTTATTGATATAAAACGTTGAATTATGCAACGTAATGTGGTTCGAATAATTAAAATTTGATTTTTATAAAAACTATTTATATGAAGTTATAATTCGCGATAATGATATTCATCCTTTTAGGATTTTAAAATGTTTAAAATTACCAATTAATATCGTACTGTATCAATATTGCTCTGTTTTATGTTCACTTATCGATAATTACATTCGTCGAAAACAATAATTATTGTTATAAATAAATATAACTGCCGTCCAAAGACCTCTTAATAAAACACTTTAAAGTGCCACACATTTATTTGTGAACGCTGAATTATTATAAAACTAAAAGAGACCATAATTTCCATATGTGATCAGCTTTATTTTACTACCATTCCGGGCCTAACATAATTAATGTTTACCTTTTGAATAACCCAATATATCAGTTGTATGGAAACGTCGTTAACGTATGTTGGATTCGTGTGGACATTTTGGTCTCTTATACTCTCAATCGCACTCAGCACTGGATACTACATGCCCTCTTGGCTAACCGATGGATATATGTGCATCTACGTTAGTACTGACTCGATTAGCAGCAGTAGAAACGATAGACGCAATGCATTGGATCTCACAAACAATTCCACGACGGACGCTGTGAAACTGCCGGCTGATCCTAGTTTAAACCCGGGAGCAAAATATTCATTGAAGGATCCGCTCGATCCGGCCCTCTGGTGTTCTGATGTTAGCTTTGGAGCGTTTCGTCGTTGTGGCTATCCCCGACGGACCAATTTTGAACTCGAACTAATGGATCGTCATTGTGGACGATACCGGCATTTCGATGCAATTCCCTCGGTGTGGTGGAAAGCGGCAACATTGTTGGTCGGTTTGGGATGCGGCGGAAGCTTACTTGTCGCTTTGGTGACCCTTCCGGCTTGTTGCTGGTCAGCGATAGTTAGTCGAACCACTGCACGATTATTCGGTGTTTGCCAGTTTGTTTCAGGTAAAATGAGTTTCTCTACTTTTCGTTTTTGTATCTCACAAGTTTTAATAAAAGTTTTAGCTTTCTTATATTTGAAAATATTGCGCATTCCCAACACCTGTGCCTCCATTCGGCAAAATTTTATGGTCTACGTTGTGCAAAATTTTTATTTTCTTTCTTTTTACTCAGGTCATAGCGTTTATCCATCTATAGGTATAGCTTATATCATTGTAATATAAGTTATACTGCTGGCTCATATTACAATGATATAGGCTGATTGTAATATGACCCACTATCATAAAGGGTATATAAAATAATTTAGTTTTTTATCTTGTTTTTGGTTGAAAAAACTCTAATTTCTAATTGTTTTCAGACATTTAATTCGCAGTATGCTCATTTGTATTACTTTATTACATTTTATTTATTTTATTTATTTATTTGTTTATTTATTTATTTATTTATTTATTCATTTATTTATTTATTTATTTGTTTATTTATTTATTTATTTATTTATTTATTTATTTATTTATTTATTTATTTATTTATTTATTTATTCATTTGTTTAATTATTTATTTAATTATTTATTTATTTATTTATACATTTATTTATTTATTTTATTTTATTTATTATTCTATCGCATGCGAATTTATTTTTATTATATATATAATTCTTTCGCACACGAAAGACAGAAGGAAATGATAATTTTGTGATAAAAATTTGAAATGAAACAATTGAAGTGTTTTTAAAATTGATTAATAGCTGTAAAATATAGTAAAATGAGAATAATCTATAATGTAAATATAATGTAAAATATAAGTGAAATATTTAAAACATTCAGCAAAATCTAAAAACTGAGAGAAAGGAGATGTAAAATTTGTGAAAAACATCCACTTTATTTTTGACAATTAAAATAATATTAATAAAATAATAATTAAAATAATATTTGACAAATATTTGTTAATATAGGTAATGTATACATAAAGCTAATGAATTGTCAATTGTCATCGTAGGTGTCCATAGAGTGTGAGAATAACCGCCCCCTATACCACCTTCTGAATGCTCAATGCCCACCCACATCCAAGCGAAAAACCGATGAACGACAAAAGGTGGGTAAAATTCATGGAAAATTGGGTAAAATTTTTGGAACATTGGTACAGTGTGGCAAAAATTGGACAATATTTGTTGGCAATGTTTTGGGAAAATTATGACCTTCTATAGATTTAAATATTATCCCTCCATGACTTACCCTTCCTCCTCGCAGACGTTTCTTCCTGTCGGAACGATCTACGCATCGGAACCGACAGACCCTGGATACCTATGTATATATATTTGCTCGTAAGTTTTTCCTCTCCATTTTTTCTCGTAATTTTCATATTTTTATCAATTTTCCCTTAAACGATTTATCATTTTGCACATAGTCGCTAAAAATTCGGCTCAGGTGGGGAAACGGGTGCGATTGTGCGGAGCCTAAGTGTGTATATATGGCCTGTGATTTTTCGAGCATTAGGAAGTTCCCTCATTTACCCCTATTTTTCATGTTTCGTGATATATATTATTATTTAATTTGAATTTAGTTGAATTCAGATATTATTTTCAGATTTAATCATAAAAAAACAAAACCCCTAATGCATCATTTATGATAAGATGCGTGCGCCAGGGCCAAATTATTTCACGGGTCCAACTCAACTAGTTCGGGCGAACTATAGCTTAGCTGGACTACTATGGTACATTTTTATAGCTTAGCTAGTCTTAATGTGACAAACAGGGAGCTTAGCTAGGGTCTGCGTGACAAACGGGGCGTCTGGCTGAACTGTCAATTGAGAAATATTATTTAGTATTGTGCTTAGTGTAATAGCATTTTGTTCTATAGTATTTTCACATTAATTCTAAGTTATATACTTGTTTTAATATATACAGTTAACCTTTTTAAGCTATATGCCGCTTTTGGGGCATTATTTAGATACGTATAATAAAACGTGATGTTCGCGGACTAAAAGTCACTGGCTTAAGTTATGGGGCTCAGCTGAACGCCTCGTGACAAAAGCACAGTCCGGATCGACACTCGATGACAAATGCATATCCTAGCTAGGCTATTCAAAATTTTAATAGTCGAGCTGAACTGTATGCTGACATAGTAGCTAGCCCATTTGAACGAGTGACATAATTAGGACTATGCGCACGCATCTTATTATAAACGTTGCATAA
>JASANE010024307.1:0-110001 GCA_030248225.1 Trileptium ribeirensis
TGGTAATGTTTCGAATGACCTTCGGCGATGCTAATACTTCGGAGGACCTACGGTCATGGTAATGTTTCGAATGACCTACGGCGATGCTAATACTTCGGATGACCTACGGCCATGGTAACGTTTCAAATAATACCAGGCGATGCTAATACTTCGGAGGACCTACGGTCATGGTAATGTTTCGAATGACCTACGGCGATGCTAATACTTCGGATGACCTACGGCCATGGTAATGTTTCAAATGACCTACGGCGATGTTAATACTTCGGATAACCTACGGCCATGGTAATGTTTCGAAGGACCTACGGCGATGCTAATGGTTTGGATGACTTTCGGCGATGCTAATGTTTCGGATGACCTCCGGCGATGCTTCCTCGGATGACCTAGACGTTGCTATTGTTTCGGATGACACACCGCGAATTGTAAAATATTCCTGATGAAATTTTGATAAATCTGTTATAAAACCGTAATATTTTGTGAAAATTTTCAGATAAAACTGTGATAAAATTGTCAAAAATTTCAGACAAATCTGGTTAAATTTCTGATAAAATTGTGGTCCCTAATTTTTGATTCTTACCCGATAAAATTTTAAGTTGGTATCTGAACCAACCAGAGTGAAATCTTAAGCAAATACACATACAAATCGCATTAGATCGAACATAATGTGAACAATGACCGCAAAAAAATTCGTTGGTCGATAGTGAAACGATTACAGATTAGCAATGAAAACTGAATCGAATGCAGCAAGACGACGCTAGTTATCTTGGTATAATTTAACAAACCATAAGTTTAAATAATTATAGATATAATTATATATAATATGATATAGAAAATGTCTTAATTATATATAATCATAAATTAATCATATCTTAACACAAATGTGTCTCCAAAATAGCAATAACTATTTAAAAATGTGACGCTGAATATCTTTCGCGCTTAAAATAGACGCGATCATTTATTTAAACTTTTTAATTAACATGTCAAACATAATAACCTTGAATCTACCAGTCATACGAAACACACGAGCCGCACGTAATTAGTGTGTATACGGGATTCTATAACTATAAAGCAACATAAATATTGATGTATAATGATTTCCCTATAGAAAACGATGCTGTAGTAACACCGCAAACATATCAAAGGTGTTCATGGCACATGTTTTAGAAAACAAAATAATCCACGCTATATGTTCAAATTTATATTTCTTTGGTGTCAAAAATTATGACTTAATTGTGTCAATATAAATCAGTGGAATAAAGTTTGAATTTTTGATCATTGTTAAAACAATTATACTAAGGACCAAAACTTTCGCTTTCAAATTTCTAATTTATAAAATAATAATTGTTGTAATCTGTAGCGTTGGAACGAGTTTAAATCAAAAAAAAGATACGGAAAAAGTTATCACTTAATTATGTCAGGATGAATCAGTGGAATAAAGTTTTGAAGTTTGAGCATTGCTTAAACAATTATACTCAGGACCAAAACTTTCGCTTTCAAATTTCTAATTTATAAAATAATAGTTGTTGTAATCTGTAGCGTTGGATCCAGTTTAAATATGGGAAGGATAATCCTAAAATTTTGGGCTTATCGTATAGCTGGGTTTTAGCAACCAAGGTCCAAGTAACCTTGGATGAGAGGAAATAAACTGCAGGCAATTACCATTCTCGATATACTAAGCCTAAGCGAAATTTTGAGCTAAGGTCCTTATCCCACACATACATTGAGCCTAAGCCAAGATCGGGGGGCTACCGCCCCACTAACCCCCGCTCTAAGTTGGTTCTTTTTCTAACGTTATATCGTACCGCTCCTCTAGGTTTCTTGGGCCGCAACTCTTAAAACAAGAACTGCTTACCAAATATAGAACCGGAGTATAAACGGCGGGGATCAATTATAAATTTGGCTAAGTGTTTGCAATTATTTGATAAAAACCGAGAACACTCTCATCGAATCGAAGGGACATATATAATGCAGTCGTTATATTAACTGGTGATTATTTCTGTCTCCTATTGATCGTTATATTGGTTATGATAACTAGTACTTCAACGGTCCTAAGAACTAAATTTAAGGTAGCAACGTTAATGCTAAAAATATATGCCACAGCCTACACAAATTTTCATAAAGATTTTTTCGACTGCGACAAAATTTTGAAGAGAGAACTATGGTAAATTATTGCCAGTCTAATTGGCTTCCTCAAATTATTCCCCACTCCTTACCCCCCCCCCATATGCACTGGGGCACTAAACCGTCTGTCTATCCAGATAGGCTCTCTCAAGTTATGTCCGGCGCCTCCCTTTCCAGATTTGGAAATTTGGCAATGAACAGTTTGCCTGTACAGATGGGCTCCCTCAAATTATAGCTCTTTCTCCTCCGTCCTCCACGATATCCACGGGGGTACTGAACAGTTTGCCAGTGCAAATAAAACTACCTTAAGTTATGCCTCGCTGCACTGGGGAATGAACAGTTTGCCTTAAACTAAACTACGAATGGTATTAAATTATTCGAATTGTAAAATCCAAATTGTAAAATTTACAGCGTTGAAGATCTACGCGTTGTTAATTGAAATTAGCCAATAAATCATTTTCGACAAATGGTGAAAATAATGTTGTGAAGAGTAACAATAATTGAACAAGTTCATTTTTTTATAATTTATTGAAACAATATGGCCGATCAAAATCATCGCGGGGATGTAAGATTTTGCCGCGCTTTTTGACTTTAGTTTAGTTTAATAAATATTCAAACATTTCTATATTAAAAATTTCACTTTTAAATATACAAATATTGGGTTAAATTTCATACTGTGAAAACAGTGATTTGGCTGTCGTAGTAACAGTTGGTAAGTAGCGTCAAATATCGTATGCACTGCAGCGTACGAATCTAACAACCCACTGTCCTATGGGAGGTTCCCCAGTGGGATATTCATTAAAATTGGTGTTTGGTGGCGTTAGTTGAGTTTTTTTGAGGCAAAAAGATCAATGCAGATTGTTTTAAATAATAAATATTTTTGACAAATTTATGTGTACTTGGAAATACGTCCGCGCGATAAAAAATATAAAACAACTGAGTTGGCATCTGAATGAATGGGCTACCGTTGCTTCTGAAGCAGCTCCTAAACTGGTTTTAGAAGATTTTCATCTTATATTATTAAGAGCAGCTTCAGATATGTTTTTCGTTGCTATGTAAACCCCCTATCGGAAGAACTCAGCTCGAAACCGCGGATTCCCATTAGCAGGGAATCAATCCGATTTTTTGGAGTTGATCGGCGTTCGGAGCGCATCGACTACTGTGTCTCCGCAGAGCAGATTTCAGCTGTGGGGTCGTTAACGATTGAAGCTGCGCCGTAGCATCCATGGTTCATGCTGCAGTCGCTGGTTCAGAGGCCACTCACACGCCAAGTTGCATTCACCTCTACAAGAAATTTGCAAACGTTATCCAAAGATATATCGGAAACAAAATGGCCGATCCGTCTTTTGATGGGGTGGATTTTAAAGTAACTTCGGTATCTTGGGCAGGGATTCGGTTATAATTGCCAAGCAAATCGTTATATATTAAGCGAGCCAACAATATTCGGAGCGCAGGTTACATGACATATTTCGGGGTTATATTTATACTCATACAGGTGGGCAGTTATCCCGCTCACGGCTCGGATACCACCATGATAAGATGTCCAACCTCCATCCCTCCCCTTTTGACTGGCTGACCGCCCGCTCCGGGAAGCAGAAGGGCTTTCCCAATCCCCTCTCAAGAATAACCTGCTATCCGCCTCATTAACTTCGGATCTCCAGTATGTATGGTTATATTGTCTATAGTCAGTGTCGACTCAATTTATGTGATGAACCAGTTAACTATCCTCTTATAAATTCGGTATATTCGCACGATCCGGTGTTGCTACCGAAATGTAGATTATATGAATGTGAAATCAGAATAAGCTAGAAAATATCAGATGGAGACGACGCCACTATCCGTCGTTCGATATTAACACCTCTTAATTTAATGCATACATAGTTCAAGGAATGCGTAGGAGTCCAGGGGAAATATTCCCTAGGTAAGTTAGGCGGAAAATTATTGAAATTTTCAGAAACTCATAATTTTTCCAAACTTTGCAAAATTATTCCACAATTTTTGCTACTTTTCCTCCAGTTTTTGCTAAAATTTTTCACATTTGTGTCAATGTTGCACAAATTTTTTTCCAAATTTTTGTCAATATTATACAATTATACAGATGCCTTGGGCTCGCCGAAAGGTTTTGTTCTACTCTCAGGAAGTAGCAATCGCAGAAAATATTGTATGATACCATTGTTTGAGGGTATGCAGAGTTCAATATAACCCTATACTATGTATCTTGGGATTTTGAAGAGAAAAAAGAAAAACTTCTGCTGGAGATTTGCTGGAACATACCGCATATTTATATATTTATTGAGATCGTCCTCAATCCTCGGACCTCAATCATCTTCGCGCCATGAATGCAAAGATATATATAAACTGATATTCATCACTTTAGAACAACTGGATGCAGTATATAATTATGTAGATATATGGATTTATATATGTATATATCTACATATATATTACAAATGGAGGTATTATAGAGAAGCAGCAAATGCAACATCACCGACGCCCTGGATCAGGCCTCTCGGAAGAGCGACGAAACACGGAAAAGGGAAATGATCAAACACTATCAACAATACTTTCGTCATGTTCCGCTACGTAGGTGACTAAAATTCCTTTGGCACAGATCGAACAAGTTAGGTCTAACAAGAACAAGTGGAGACGTGCGCTCAAAATTGGAGCGTCCTGCAACCGCAAAGTCAGATAATCACAGGTTTTCAACATTTGATCACCTACAGAATTAGCGCTTAAACAGTCGCTAAGGATATCGTATATACTTAGCATAAGTCATAATAGTAATGAAAAATAAGCATTATTTTTCAAATTACTCGCCCAGTGCATAATCCACTTATATGGGCCTGAGTTGCTATAATTTTAACGAAGATTTGCACTTATATATAGGTATAAAAGCAATCTATGTTTACTGTCATAAAACATAACATTATTTTTACTATCATCATGGATTTACTGAATGTTTTTAGAATCATAGCGCTATAACCATGAAACTATCAACCAACCAAAATTTCTTATAATATTATGACAGTGGCAGCTGGTTTACATTATATTTATTTAATGATCATCATATTTACAATCATCATGGATTTACTGAATGTGTTAAGAATCATAGCGCTATAAACCATGAAACTATCAACCAACCAAAATTTCTTATAATATTATGACAGTTGGCAGCTGGTCTACATTATATTTATTTAATGATATGTTATTATTGTATTTTGACTAACTATTAAAATTATTATAGCAAAGCGTAAAGCCAATTTTTTTTCACTTTTTGGGTGTCTAACTTGATTTTAATTTAATATTTACATGTATATATTAAGTTTTTTTATATGTAAGAACGTATTTATTTATTAATTTATTGGCTTTATTTATTTATTTTATATATTATTCATGTTCATTAAGTGATATCATTATTATGTTGCCCTAACGATGTCTGAACATTAAACATGGATATATGTCATCCTTATGTATTTTTATAAATATATTTATTTCGTGTAGTTTGGATAGGCACAACCATATATGTACACTAACAGATGTGTAATATAATATACATACGTCTATAATTTGCTTTGATTTAAATATATATCAATACACTTAAATATATAATTATCAATATATTTAAAATTGATTATAAGATATGTAAGAAAGTTTTTGTATCAATAATTATAATACTAGACTTAAATATATTGTATTACTTTAATATTTATATGTTAATACAATATTCATCACCAAAGATGACTGCTGACAAACATTGTGTGAGCAGATGCCAACTAACACCATGCATCAACACTTTCCGTCAAAATCTACAACTTATTTCGATATTATTGAAATTATATTAGTTAAATTATTGCTTAACTACCGCAAAAATTTTATCTTTCACTTTCGCGACGTGAGAAGGGTTTGGAGCATGTGTTCAAAATTTAGCGAACGGACTTTTAGGAAACTAATTTAGGGAATGGTAATTATAGTCAAAGTTTATTGAAAATCAAGATTACGTGTGTACAGATATACATGGACAACGAAAGAGTCAATAATAAATTTGAAGTGTGAATATGCAGCAACCAAGAATATTCAATAAAAAGTTTAGAAAGGGGAACGAGTCATATTCTTACATCAACCTAAATTCCTGTTATAGTACAGATATCGATTCAAGTTGATGTCCTTTTATAGCTGATTTTTAAAACCTGTTATTAAGCTCGTTGGTATAGATGAAATAATACTACCGAAAGTCTTAGCTGCCTATATTACAACAGCAGATATGGTAAATTTTGTACAAAGATATATTTATTCAAGGGAACGTAAACTACCAATAAGGCTGAAAAAATGTTAGACAAATACAAATTTTATTTATTTCCTATTATACATAAGAGCCTTTACATTTACTGCAGCGTACCGCTTTTGAACAGTAATACCTCTAAAGAATGAACGTTCATTACGCTGTCTCAACGCATAATTACTAATGTCGATAACACTGCCAGACATTTTATAACAAATACAGAAGGACATTTGTACATAAAACAGAGAAAATGTAAGTCCACACCTCTTACATCTTCTTATATGCCTTGTTGTAACATAATTCAATATATCAAAAGTATACCGAAATAGTTACTCATGTATCTGAGTTCCGACAAATGTCAGGCTTGATATTTAAAAAAGTGACTTAGGAAATTTTGTATAGTCAAAGTACGAAATTATAAATAAGGTTCATAGTGTCGTGCCTGTCTTATTTATTTAGTTGCTTATAAAGTGCACTTAATGTGATTTATTGAAGCAATGCTTAAGACCTAAAATAAGTCTAAAAATTTTTGACCAAAAATCTTATATATTTATTACATAATTATATGTTTGTAAATTTAGCTGTATATATAACTCCACTGATCACTAAATTATGTGCAATTAATTCGAGATGTGTTTTATCGGGATTGAGCTTTTATGAACACGACAGTGCAATGCTTCACGATTATTGTTTCGTATTCATCTACTTTGCGCATAAGACGCAATTGCTGTTAAAATATATCTCAATTCTGGGCCCAGTTGTACTAAATTTAAAAGATCGGAACGCTCACACACAAGTGTAAAACAGTGATTCATTGATAAGCAGCAATATTGGTTACACCTTTTTTTTCAAATCTCTAAATGAGATCAAACTTAGGTGGCGGATCAGAAATTTGTTACGGGGGCGGTTTTGCTAAATTTTTTGTAATGGAGGGCTATTTTGTTACTGAAATTTTTTCGACTACTATTTAAATACCTATTTTTAATTTGCTTTCACATATTTCACGTTTCTGTGGTGTGTGGGGGGAGGGCGGTTCTGTGCGGGATCCGTCAGGGTACAGAGTGTTTATGGTTGAAAGTGCAAATATAAAACTGCCGTGTGGCTTTCGCTATGTAAAGTATTTGCCTTTGCAGGCTAACATCCTAGCCGAGTAAGTTTATTGGTAAGATTATCAAAATTGGTAAGATTATCACAACCGTCATGATTAATAATATCCAGAGCCGATGATAGTTGACTCTGCTGAAGAATGTGACACTCTTCATACTTTCCTTACGGGTTCTCGCAATACATCGCGGTGGTTTTCACGCTTATTCATTTCAGGATTTCGATTCACAAAGTGAGTCGAAACATGATCCAATGCACCTATGTCTGGATTAGCGCATTCAGACCCTCCAGGTTTTCGTCTTGCCGAGTTTATGCCTCACCCAGGTTTTGAAGAGGAAGTCAGACCTCCAGGTTTTCGAGCCATGATCAGAGCTTTCCAGTCGAAAACCTGTAGGCTTATGCAAGACTACGCAACGTGCCGCGGGCGATAATGGATAGCTGATGGAGTGACACTCTTTAGCAGAGTCGCCTATCATCTGCATTTTTATAATATATATTTGTGTTAGAAACAAAATGGTGTGTTGCGTTCCGACATTGTGTTATAATAATTATATTTGAAAAAGAGGATTTTGAAAAAGGCTCTATCAATTAAGGTATATAATTACTATAGAGCTGAAACTTAGTGGAAGAAAGCAAACGTTAGTTAGGTAAAAATACATATAGTCGTAACCCGTTTGTTGCTTGACCCAATGACTAACATGTGTGCATGCCCGTTATGTCGAGGGTTTTTACCCAATTGCATTCAGTGAGACATTGCCTGTTGGATGCACTATTTCAGGTTAAAGAAGAAGTAAGAATAGGGTACTGGTGTAACAGTAAAAAATTATTATATTACTTTCTAGTTTTTTTCATTTTGATATGGCTCTAGAATCATGGCCAAAAAACAAATTCACTTACAGCGAAGCGTATCATCATAGATAACACATTTTGTATTGCTACGATAATCACAGTAACATGTTATATAGCATTACATGCATTGACACCACCAGCTCATTTACTTTGTTCATTAAAGTGATTTCTCGTATGAAATGAATCAACGATGCTGGAACAGGAACTTCCATAAATATACAGCATTCCTCCTAAATTAAATACCAATTAATGTTAGAAGCTACTCTCATACATCATAAACAGAGGTTTAATAATTATTGAAATGAATCAACGATGCTGGAACAGGAACTTCCATAAATATACAGCATTCCTCCTAAATTAAATACCAATTAATGTTAGAAGCTACTCTCATACATCATAAACAGAGGTTTAATAATTATTGAAATGAATCAACGATGCTGGAACAGGAACTTCCACAAATATACAGCATTCCTCCTAAATTAAATACCAATTAATGTTAGAAGCTACTCTCATACATCATAAACAGAGGTTTAATAATTATTAAAGAATCAGAATTTGCTGTACAGAACTTCCTCATAAAATATACAGCATTCATCCTAAATTAATACCAATTAATGTTAAAAGCTACTCTCATACATCATGAAACAGAGGTTTAATAATTATTAAATGAATAACATGTTAGGCTTTACTGGACAAAGGAAGTTCAATAATTATACAGCATGTTCCTCATAAATTAAATACCAATTAATTTAAAGCTACTCTCATACATCATAACAGAGTTTAAAGTTATTGAAATGAATCAACGATGCTGGAACAGGAACTTCCATAAATATACAGCATTCCTCCTAAATTAAATACCAATTAATGTTAGAAGCTTCTACTATGCACAAAGAAAAGTTTAATAATTATTGTAATCGAACGATTTTGAATTTCGGCTTACAAAATTATAATCTTAAATTAATTAGATTAATGATTTCTACTCTCATTATTTAAACTGAGGTTTAATATTATTAAATAAATCAACGATACTGAAAAGAAATTTCGATAGATATACAGGATTCCTCTAAATTAAATACAATTAATTAGAAGCTTCTCTATCATCATAAAAAAGTTTAATAATTATTGTGGACAAACTATTATAATTTATAAAAAATTTAATTGTTAATTGTGAATATTAGGATTTTTGTGAGTAGTATATTGCTATAAGTAAATTGCTACTCGTTTAAAGACTACTTTTAAGAGCAAGTGAAATAGCTGCTTTTAGCAAAACTTATTATTGCTATATATATATATAAAATTTTTATTATATGTGACGTTCAGTTGTGTAGATTATATTATATATGAAAAAAACTCTTGAGTTATGGGAAAAACACTGATATATTAACAGTAAGCTATTAAATTCAGTTTTAGCATCGATTGCCTGTAATTTTTAGATGTCCGTGTCATTATCACTTTAGCACACTTCCGTACGTCACTGCCATTGACAGTATTTAGTTAAACATGTTCAAAACACAATGCAAAAAATAAAGCACTGTACACTGTGGTCAAAGCTAACGAACAAATCAACTAGTTGTACTGTCCGAAAATACAGCTATATCGCACAAGTGTCTCGGCCAGCTTTACTTGAAGAAGGATATCGACGGAATCATTCGTTTTCCGATGTCCAAACGTAAAGAAGTTTGCTTTCTGTGCTTTCTGAAATGTGATGTAAGCGGATTGTGAGTATCAGTACATGTTTACTCAGTAATTTAATTTTAATTGGACAAATAACTGTAGATATTTTAAGTTTAGGCTTAAATATCAGATAAAACAAACGAGAGGTTTGCTTGCCATTCGTCATTTTTGAATGGTGAGAAAACTGTTCCATATATGTTTTAAATGTCAATTAATATGCATATGAACAATATGAAAGATTATATAAATGAACTAGCTATATCATAGTTTGACAAACAAGAAAACATGTCACCGCTGACGCATAAAATTCATTGTTACATTTATTTATTATACTTGCAAGGCTTAATTAGTGCAACATTGATACTTTTACTATTTATCGTTAGCATTGTAGTAGAATAATAGAAAATTCAATGCTTATATATTTTATCACCATCTGTGTGATTAATTTAGTTTTTTAACTATTAGATTATGTGACATGTTTTAGCATTGTATGAATACACCACCACACTTAAAACAAATAGTTTTTACAAATCGTATGGCAGCAGAAAGTCAGCGTAGCGAGGTTTGATAGGCATCATTTCCAGCTAAACTAGGCAATGCTTTGCATTTTAAATTTATGTTTTTTAAGCTAGTTTTAGTTATGTATATTTTTTATTTAATTTATACTTCATTGAACTGCTTTGTTGTTATAATACATACATGCTCAATGTTCGAGGTGCCAGGGCGGGTAGACGGATTTTCAGGAGGGAGGGGGTGCTAGCGTTGCTTAATGAGGGGGTAAGGGAAGTAAGAAGAAAAATTTAATTTTTATAGAATTATTTATTTTTTTTATACACTTAATTACTATACAACTTAGATAATTTATAAATCTTCATTTGTTGTATAATTATATTTTTTAACATTTTTTTTTTTTTTTAAGTTTTTTTTATAAAAGAAGTGCAAACTGTATTTGAAAAGCGAAGAGCAAATTTGAATAGGAAACCATTTTTATTTTTAATTTATGAATTTGAGCAGATAGTTAACAGGATGGATAGACGAATGAGCTTCAACATGTTTTACTATTTAAATTTTTTTTACGTTGTGCGGTAATTATTAGGCGGTTTTAATTACTCAACTTATAAAAATATATTTTTTATAGGGTTTTTTATGTATCCACGTCAAATTAGAGATACACTATAATTGTTTTTTTAGCAAGTTGGTGTTAAATGAATCGAGTTGTTTTAAAGTAGGGATAAAATGTGGAATTAGATGGAACTTTAAATAGTTTGTCTTATTGGACATTTAGTAATTCATCGACGTAGTAGGGTTTTATCATTTGTTAGTATAGTGGAAATCAAGTTTTATTTATTATAAATAACCGAGATCATTTTGGTTTATCCGTTGCTGAGTTATGACGATTAAAATATACATCGTGAATTATTTCCACTAGCTATGTGATCTTTTAACGAAATGATAGAAGACCCTACTATCTTGGGAAACTATATTCCAATACATATCTCTAATTATTTATTCCCGTCCGTTTTAACAACAACTGATTTTTCCCGGATTGCTTCAAATTAGAGAACAATTATAGTGTTCATCTCTAATTTGGACGGTGGATACGGATGAACGATATAACCCTCATTCTACGAACAACATTATGAAATTTTTTTTCATCGAAAGAGTTGAGTGTTGTAGTTATTTTGTTTGTTGGTAAATTACCGCCTATTTGAAATTTGAACTTTGACCGCACAACGTGAGAAGAGAATATATATTGTGTAGTTATATTATTTTAGTTTTAAAACATGTTCGAAGCTCATTCGTCTGATCCATCCTGTTGAACTATCTGTTGTATAATTCCATAAATGTATAAAATAAAAATGGTTTCCTATTCAAATTTGCTCTTCGCTTTTCAAATACAGTTTGCACTTCCTTTTGTATTAATAATAAAACTTTAGAAATTAAAATATAATATATATATGGTTGCAATAATAATTATTAATTTGCTATTTATACAACCGAAATGACACGATTTTCGTAGTTATAATGTATCCGGTATAAGTTGTAGGTTATGGAGTCACATGTAGAGTGGTTAATGTGTAACAGGAATAACAGAATGAAATACATTTCTATTAAAACATTAAACATTTTATTCTTTTCCCCGGTTCCCCCCTTCCGCTTAAGGCCGCGCCCTAGCCCCCCTCCCTCCTATTCCCTGCCTATTAGATGTATGATTAACACAAAGCAGTTAATAGTATTATATTTATTATATATATAATGTACTAACTAAACTAGTTCAACATATTCTAAAACCGAGCCTTGCCTAAGTTAGCTGGATAGGCTATGCTCTCGTGCTTTTTGTGTTTGGTCCTATTTGTTGTTGTAAGTGTGGTGGTGTCATTGCATACAATGCTATATAACATGTCACAGTAATCTGAATGAGTTTATAAAAACTAAGGTTTAATCACCACAGGATGGTGATGTATAAGATATTTGATAGAGCATTGAATTTTCTTATGTGTATTTACTACATGCTAAGATGTATATATCATAAAAGTTACAATGTGCACTAATCGCTGCAGTATTATATTAAGATAAATACAAGATTTCTGCGCCTCGCGGTGACATTGTTTTCTTGTTTGGTCAAACTATGGATTATGAGCTTAGGTTCCATATTTTATTATCATATGCTTTCCATATTGGTTCCATATGCCATATTGAATTGGACGATTTTATAAACATATATGGAACAGTTTTCTCACCATTCAAAAATGACGAATGGCAAGCAAACCTCTCGTTTGTTTTATCTGATATTTAAGCCTAAACTTAAAATATCTACAGTTATTTGTCCAATTAAAATTAAACTGAGTAACAGTATATACCACATCCGCTTATAATTTAGAAGCCAAGCACTTCTTTACGTTTGCATCGGAAAACGAATGATTCCTATATCCTTCTTTGCTGCGGAGACACTTGTGCGATATAGCTGTATTTTCGGACAGTACAACTAGTTGATTTGTTCGTTAGCTTTGACCACAGTGTACAGTGCTTTATTTTTTGCATTGTGTTTTGAACATGTTTAACTAAATACTGTCAATGGCAGTGACGTACGGAAGTGTGCTAAAGTGATAATGACACGACATCCTGACAACCATACTCAGGCAATCGATGCTAAGAACTGAATTTGAATAGCTTACTGTGTAATATATCAGTGTTTTTCCCCATAACTCGAAGAGTTTGTTATTTGCGTATATATTAATATTAATCGTACACAACTGAACGTCACATGATGAGTAAAAATTTTGGATCATATTATATATAGCAATAATAAGTTTATTTAGGGCTGAAAAGCAGCTATTTCACTTGCTCTGTAAAAGGTAGGTCTTGAATGGAGTAGCAATTTACTCTAGCAATATATGTACTACAAAAATCCTAATTTACATTAAGTTACAGATTTTTTATGCGAAATTATGGTTCATCATAACTTTTCTTTTGATATAGAAGCTTCTAACATTGATTGGTATTTAATTTAGGAGGCGTCCTGTATATATATCGAAATTTCTTTTCCAGTGTCGTTGATTTCTCTTCGTAGGAGAAATAACTTTAATGAACGGAATCAATGAGCTGGTGATGACAATGCATGTAATGCTAATATCCTAATATTCACAGATTATAGATTTTTAGCGAAATTCAAATTCTCCAAAAAAACTTTTCTTTTGATAGTAGAAGCTTCTAACATTGATTGGTATTTAATTTAGGAGGCGTCCTGTATATCTATCGAAATTTCTTTTCCAGTGTCGTTGATTTCTCTTCGTAGGAGAAATAACTTTAATGAACGGATAATAGCTGTATGACAACATTAATGCTAATATCCTAATATTAGTTATAGATTTTTGTAAGCGAATTCAAATGGTTCTCCAAATAAACTTTTCTTTGTGCATAGTAGAAGCTTCTAACATTGATTGGTATTTAATTTAGGAGGCGTCCTGTATATCTATCGAAATTTCTTTTCCAGTGTCGTTGATTTCTCTTCGTAGGAGAAATAACTTTAATGAACGGAATCAATGAGCTGGTGATGACAATGCATGTAATGCTAATATCCTAATATTCACAGATTATAGATTTTTGTAAGCGAAATTCAAAATGGTTCTGGTCCACAATAATTATTAAACTTTTCTTTGTGCATAGTAGAAGCTTCTAACATTGATTGGTATTTAATTTAGGAGGCGTCCTGTATATCTATCGAAATTTCTTTTCCAGTGTCGTTGATTTCTCTTCGTAGGAGAAATAACTTTAATGAACGGAATCAATGAGCTGGTGATGACAATGCATGTAATGCTAATATCCTAATATTCCGATAGATTTTTGTAAGCGAAATTCAAATGGTTGTCCAAAAATTAACTTTTCTGCTAGAAGCTTCTAACATTGATTGGTATTTAATTTAGGAGGCGTCCTGTATATCTATCGAAATTTCTTTTCCAGTGTCGTTGATTTCTCTTCGTAGGAGAAATAACTTTAATGAACGGAATCAATGAGCTGGTGATGACAATGCATGTAATGCTATGTAACATGTTACTGTGATTATCGGTAGCAATACAAAATGTGGTTATCTATTTTTGTGTAACTTTTTAGTGCATAGTAAGGTGCATGTCGGACATAATAGTGACTTTTAAATATTTTTTAAATCCTACTTTATATAATTCGGAAATGGTACATGCATCTCTACGTGCAGAGGCTATTCAGTGTTATCACTATTATCGTTTCAAATTGTGAACAGTTGTAAATGGCTTTATGCCCTTTCTGATCTTATCTGTTTGTTTACCACATGTCAGTGTGTTAGTTTTGTATAACAGGATCTTTCGTCTGGTCTATATCTCGCATGGACAGTGTGAGCATAGACAATGCATAACAGTTCTGTGTAATAAGGCTGGCTTGACCGGTAATAAACTATGTTATTGTTGATCGGACTGAGTTTGGATGAAGTTAACGCTTGTTTAACAAACACATTCGATATATTTATAAAACTATAGTTATACTGATAACTTGCTTGCTATTATTGCTTATCACTGTTTCCATAATATATATGTCATGCTTTACAAACGTTAGAGTGTTAGAGTTTAACTGTTCTGTTGTGGTAATATATACATATATAGTTATTGTCTTTCTATGTTGAACTAAAATCAAAATTTAACTATAAATTAAATTTGATAACTGAATCGGAGTTGTACTGTACTGCTAGTTTACTAGTTTTATCTACAAAATATATAAATATTCTATTTCTTATATTTAATATTAATTATAGATTTCAAACGGAAATTAATTGCGTGGCATATGGTGAAAGCGTTTACGAAACAATCCCCTGCTGCTGACTTCTGTGACAATTTTGTCTATGTCTGTTATAACTATCGGAGTCGAAAGTAGTTCGTTCAAGTGTGGATACTGTTTTTACACATATTTGCTAAATGAGCCTAGGTACTAACAGATCCAGATGCTGGAGGCAGGAGTGTTCCAAACCTTCCCATTAGCCATTAGCTGGACCTTCAAAAACTCAAAAAAAGTTATGAGATCAACTTATTTACCAAGAACGGGTCAGTGTCTAAACCCCCTTATTCCGGTCCGATCCTCAACTAAAAACGGCAACCCTGTACTGAGCTTTCCTGAAAAAGTCCTCAAATATATCTTATTTACGAATGACTGATTAACTAAAAAAGCTGTCGTGTTAAGAAGTGCAGATTCATAATGTTTTATTTCAGTACGTAATATATAAATATATTTTTAGGTAAAGCATGTCACATCGGTATAAATGCTATACCTAATGCGCTACAAGACAGACTTATACTATCAATTACTACCCAAACATGTGTCTTCACATTACATATATTTTAAAAGGTCCAGCACAAAATAACAGTTCGAGTATAGATGATTGTTTAAAAATCTGAATTTGTGCAGGGAAAAATTAGAAAAGAATAATAACGTGGAGCGTCAAAAATCTCATTTTTAGATTATATTAGTGTTTGTTTCTGAGTAATAACAAGAGTAGCGAACGCCACTATACATTTGTTTGATATAAATATCGATATTGTTATTCGAAATGTCCACTGAAGTGTCGCATTTGAGATGTAACCGGAGTGACATAACACAAAAAATCAGCATGCCAGCCAAATAGGCAAAAGATATTTCGTTATTTAACGTGAACAGTCTCCCATTCATTAGCCGCCAATGCTTTGGATTGGACCTCAACTTCGTTTAGCCAGCTGTCCGACTGTAGCGTAGCGATTGATTTAGCAGTACATTGGTGGGGCATTGATAGACATGAAGAACAACTGTTCGTGATATGATTGTTCCCGTCTATCGACGACATATGTGTTGGATCCACAGCTGCGCACGCGTAATAAATCCATTCTTTGCACATGTTGCACTCGAAGCAATCGTCATCGCCATTGGAACCATTTTCGCAGCAGAGATTCGATTAGTGCAGCAACGGTGACATTGAACATTGGTGGGGCATTGATAGACATGAAGAACAAATGATCGTGATATGATTGTTCCCGACTATCGACGACATATGTGTTGGATCCACAGCTGCGCACGCGTAATAAATCCATTCTTTGCACATGTTGCACTCGAAGCAATCGTCATCGCCATTGGAACCATTTTCGCAGCAGAGATTCGATTAGTGCAGCAACGGTGACATTGAAACTGTTTGCGATTTTCTTGCTATGAGGCTTCCAGGGATTGAAATATTGCTGACATGACGACGTTTTGAAATTGCATTTGTAGTTTGGGAGGTCGCTGAAACACGTTTTAGAAATATATGATGATTACGCTTCGGCTGTAAGTGGAATTTGTTTTTTGGCCATGATTCTAGGAGCCATATCAAAATTGAAAAAAACTTAGAAAGTAATATAATTAATTTTTGTACTGTTACAGCCAGTACCGCTATTCTTACTTCTTCTTTAACCTGGAAATAGTGCATCCAACAGGCAATGTCTCACTGAATGCAATTGGGTTAAAAACCCTCGACATAACGGGCATGCACACATGTTAGGTCATTGGGTCAAGCAACAAACGGGTTTACGACTATATGTATTTTTACCTAACTAACGTTTGCTTTCTTCCACTAAGTTTCAGCTCTATAGTAATTATATACCTTAATTGGATCAGAGCCTTTTTCGAGGAAATACCTGTTTTTCAAATATAATTATTATAACACAATGTCGGAACGCAACACACCATTTTGTTTCTAACACAAATATATATTATCAAACGCCGATGATAGGCGACTCTGCTAAAGAGTGTCACTACCATCAGCTATCCATTACTATCGCCCGCGGCACGTTGCCGTCGTCTTTGCCATTAGCCCTCCCAGGTTTTCGACTGGAAAGCTCTAGATTTAGTGGCTCGAAAACCTGGAGGTCTGAGCTTAGCTCTTCAAAAACCTGGGTGAGGCATAAACTCGGCAAGACGAAAACCTGGAGGGTCTGAATGCGCTAATCCAAGAACATAGGTGCATTGGATCATGTTTTCGACTCACTTTGTGAATCGAAATCCTGAAATGAATAAGCGTGAAAACCACCGCGATGTATTGCGACGAACTACCGTAAGGAAAGTATGAAGAGTGTCACATTCTTCAGCAGAGTCAACTATCATCGGCTCTGGATATTATTAATCATGACGGTTGTTTTGATAATCTTACCAATTTTGATAATCTTACCAATAAACTTACTCGGCTAGGATGTTAGCCTGCAAAGGCAAATACTTTACATAGCGAAAGCCACACGGCAGTTTTATATTTGCACTTTCAACCATAAACACTCTGTACCCTGACGGATCCCGCACAGAACCGCCCTCCCCCCACACACCACAGAAACGTGAAATATGTGAAAGCAAATTAAAAATAGGTATTTAAATAGTAGTCGAAAAAATTTCAGTAACAAAATAGCCCTCCATTACAAAAAATTTAGCAAAACCGCCCCCGTAACAAATTTCTGGATCCGCCACCTAAGTTTGATCTCCTTTAGAGAATTGAACAAAAAGGTGTAACCAATATTGCTGCTTATCAATGAATCACTGTTTTACACTTGGGTGTGAGCCATCCGCGCATTTCAATATAGTACAACTGGGCCCAGAATTGAGATATATTTTAACAGCAATTGCGTCTTATGCGCAGAGTAGATCTTAAATACGAGAAACAATAATCGTGAAGCATTGCACTGTCGTGTTCATAAAAGCTCAATCCCGATAAAATCACATTCTCGAATTAATTGCACATAATTTAGTGATCAGTGGAGTTATATATGCAGCTAAATTTCAAACATATAATTATGTAATAAATATATAAGATTTTTGGTCAAGAAAAATTTTTAAGACTTATTTTAGGTCTTAAGCATTGCTTCAATAAATCACATTAGGTGCACTTTGTGAGGCGACTCAAGTGAATCAGACAGGCACGACACTATGAACCTTATTTATAATTTCGTACTTTGACTATACAAAATTTCCTAAGTCACTTTTTTAAATATCAAGCCTGACATTTGTCGGAACTCAGATACATGAGTAACTATTTCGGTATACTTTTGATATATTGAATTATGTTACAACAAGGCATATAAGAAGATGTAAGAGGTGTGGACTTACATTTTTTCTGTCTTTATGTACCAATGTCCTTTTCTGTATTTGTTATAAAATGTCTGGCAGTGTTATACCGACATTAGTAATTATGCGTTGCAGACGGCGTTTAATGAACGTTCATTCTTTAGAGGTATTACTGTTCAAAAGCGGTACGCTGCAGTAAATGTAAAGGCTCTTATGTATAATAGGAAATGAATAAAATTTGTATTTGTCTAACATTTTTTCAGCCTTATTGGTAGTTTACGTTCCCTTGAATAAATATATCTTTGTACAAAATTTACCATATCTGCTGTTGTAATATAGGCAGCTAAGACTTTCGGTAGTATTATTTCATCTATACCAACGAGCTTAATAACAGGTTTTAAAAATCAGCTATAAAAGGACATCAACTTGAATCGATATCTGTACTATAACAGGAATTTAGGTTGATGTAAGAATATGACTCGTTCCCCTTTCTAAACTTTTTATTGAATATTCTTGGTTGCTGCATATTCACACTTCAAATTTATTATTGACTATTTCGTTGTGCCATGTATATCTGTACACACGTAATCTTGATTTTCAATAAACTTTGACTATAATTACCATTCCCTAAATTAGTTTCCTAAAAGTCCGTTCGCTAAATTTTGAACACATGCTCCAAACCCTTCTCACGTCGCGAAAGTGAAAGATAAAATTTTTTTTGCGGTAGTTAAGCAATAATTTAACTAATATAATTTCAATAATATCGAAATAAGTTGTAGATTTTGACGGAAAGTGTTGATGCATGGTGTGAGTTGACATCTGCTCACACAATGTTTGTCAGCAGTCATCTTTGGTGATGAATATTGTATTAACATATAAAATATTAAAGTAATACAATATATATATTTAAGTCTAGTATTATAATTATTGATACAAAATTTTCTTTACATATACTTTATAATTCAAGTTTAAATATATTGATAATATATATTTAAGTGTATTGATATATATTTAAATCAAAGCAAATTATAGACGTATGTATATTATATATTACACATCTGTTAGTGTACATATATGGATTGTGCCTATCCAAACTACACGAAATAAATATATTTATAAAAATACATAAGGATGACATATATCCATGTTTAATGTTCAGACATCGTTAGGGCAACATAATAATGATATCACTTAATGAACATGAATAATATATAAATAAATAAATAAAAACCAATAAATTAATAAATAAATACGTTCTTACATATAAAAAAACTTAATATATACATGTAAATATTAAATTAAAATCGAGTTAGACACCCAAAAAGTGAAAAAAAATTGGCTTTACGCTTTTGCTATAATAATTTTAATAGTTAGTCAAAATACAATAATAACATATCATTAAATAAATATAATGTAGACCAGCTGCCAACTGTCATAATATTATAAGAAATTTTGGTTGGTTGATAGTTTCATGGTTTATAGCGCTATGATTCTTAACACATTCAGTAAATCCATGATGATTGTAAATATGATGATCATTAAATAAATATAATGTAAACCAGCTGCCACTGTCATAATATTATAAGAAATTTTGGTTGGTTGATAGTTTCATGGTTATAGCGCTATGATTCTAAAAACATTCAGTAAATCCATGATGATAGTAAAAATAATGTTATGTTTTATGACAGTAAACATAGATTGCTTTTATACCTATATATAAGTGCAAATCTTCGTTAAAATTATAGCAACTCAGGCCCATATAAGTGGATTATGCACTGGGCGAGTAATTTGAAAAATAATGCTTATTTTTCATTACTATTATGACTTATGCTAAGTATATACGATATCCTTAGCGACTGTTTAAGCGCTAATTCTGTAGGTGATCAAATGTTGAAAACCTGTGATTATCTGACTTTGCGGTTGCAGGACGCTCCAATTTTGAGCGCACGTCTCCACTTGTTCTTGTTAGACCTAACTTGTTCGATCTGTGCCAAAGGAATTTTAGTCACCTACGTAGCGGAACATGACGAAAGTATTGTTGATAGTGTTTGATCATTTCCCTTTTCCGTGTTTCGTCGCTCTTCCGAGAGGCCTGATCCAGGGCGTCGGTGATGTTGCATTTGCTGCTTTCTCTATAATACCTCCATTTGTAATATATATGTAGATATATACATATATAAATATTGATATATCTACATAATTATATACTGCATCCAGTTGTTCTAAAGTGATGCATATCAGTTTATATATATCTTTGCATTCATGGCGCGAAGATGATTGAGGTCCGAGGATTGAGGACGATCTCAATAAATATATAAATATGCGGTATGTTCCAGCAAATCTCCAGCAGAAGTTTTTTCTTTTTTCTCTTGAAAATCCCAAGATACATAGTATAGGGTTATATTGAACTCTGCATACCCTCAAACAATGGTATCATACAATATTTTCTGCGATTGCTACTTCCTGAGAGTAGAACAAAACCTTTCGGCGAGCCCAAGGCATCTGTATAATTGTATAATATTGACAAAAATTTGGAAAAAAATTTGTGCAACATTGACACAAATGTGAAAAATTTTAGCAAAAACTGGAGGAAAAGTAGCAAAAATTGTGGAATAATTTTGCAAAGTTTGGAAAAATTATGAGTTTCTGAAAATTTCAATAATTTTCCGCCTAACTTACCTAGGGAATATTTCCCCTGGACTCCTACGCATTCCTTGAACTATGTATGCATTAAATTAAGAGGTGTTAATATCGAACGACGGATAGTGGCGTCGTCTCCATCTGATATTTTCTAGCTTATTCTGATTTCACATTCATATAATCTACATTTCGGTAGCAACACCGGATCGTGCGAATATACCGAATTTATAAGAGGATAGTTAACTGGTTCATCACATAAATTGAGTCGACACTGACTATAGACAATATAACCATACATACTGGAGATCCGAAGTTAATGAGGCGGATAGCAGGTTATTCTTGAGAGGGGATTGGGAAAGCCCTTCTGCTTCCCGGAGCGGGCGGTCAGCCAGTCAAAAGGGGAGGGATGGAGGTTGGACATCTTATCATGGTGGTATCCGAGCCGTGAGCGGGATAACTGCCCACCTGTATGAGTATAAATATAACCCCGAAATATGTCATGTAACCTGCGCTCCGAATATTGTTGGCTCGCTTAATATATAACGATTTGCTTGGCAATTATAACCGTATCCCTGCCCAAGATACCGAAGTTACTTTAAAATCCACCCCATCAAAAGACGGATCGGCCATTTTGTTTCCGATATATCTTTGGATAACGTTTGCAAATTTGTAGTAGGTGAATGCAACTTGGCGTGTGAGTGGCCTCTGAACCAGCGACTGCAGCATGAACCATGGATGCTACGGCGCAGCTTCAATCGTTAACGACCCCACAGCTGAAATCTGCTCTGCGGAGACACAGTAGTCGATGCGCTCCGAACGCCGATCGACTCCAAAAAATCGGATTGATTCCCTGCTAATGGGAATCCGCGGTTTCGAGCTGAGTTCTTCCGATAGGGGGTTTACATAGCAACGAAAAACATATCTGAAGCTGCTCTTAATAATATAAGATGAAAATCTTCTAAAACCAGTTTAGGAGCTGCTTCAGAAGCAACGGTAGCCCATTCATTCAGATGCCAACTCAGTTGTTTTATATTTTTTATCGCGCGGACGTATTTCCAAGTACACATAAATTTGTCAAAAATATTTATTATTTAAAACAATCTGCATTGATCTTTTTGCCTCAAAAAACTCAACTAACGCCACCAAACACCAATTTTAATGAATATCCCACTGGGGAACCTCCCATAGGACAGTGGGTTGTTAGATTCGTACGCTGCAGTGCATACTATATTTGACGCTACTTACCAACTGTTACTACGACAGCCAAATCACTGTTTTCACAGTATGAAATTTAACCCAATATTTGTATATTTAAAAGTGAAATTTTTAATATAGAAATGTTTGAATATTTATTAAACTAAACTAAAGTCAAAAAGCGCGGCAAAATCTTACATCCCCGCGATGATTTTGATCGGCCATATTGTTTCAATAAATTATAAAAAATGAACTTGTTCAATTATTGTTACTCTTCACAACATTATTTTCACCATTTGTCGAAAATGATTTATTGGCGACTTTCAATTAACAACGCGTAGATCTTCAACGCTGTAAATTTTACAATTTGGATTTTACAATTCGAATAATTTAATACCATTCGTAGTTTAGTTTAAGGCAAACTGTTCATTCCCCAGTGCAGCGAGGCATAACTTGAGGTAGTTTATTTGCACTGGCAAACTGTTCATTACCCCCGTGGATATCGTGGAGGACGGAGGAGCAAGGCATAACTTGAGGGAGCCCATCTGTACAGGCAAACTGTTCATTGCCAAGGTGCAAACCGGGAAGGGAGGCGCCGGACATAACTTGAGAGAGCCTATCTGGATAGACAGACGGTTCATTGCCCCAGTGCATATCGGGGGGGGGTCAGGAGTGGGGAATAATTTGAGGAAGCCAAGATAGACTGGCAATAATTTACCATAGTTCTCTTTTTAAAATTTCGCAGTCGAAAAAATCTTTATGAAAATTTGTGTAGGCTGTGGCATATATTTTAGCAAGTTAACGTTGCTACCTTAAATTTAGTTTTAGGACCGTTTGGAAGTCTAAGCTTATCATAACAATATAACGATCAATAGGAGACAGAAATAATCACCAGTTAATATAACGACTGCATTATATATGTCCCTTCGATTCGATAGACTGTTCTCGGTTTTTATCAAATAATTGCAAACACTTAGCCAAATTTATAATTGATCCGCCGTTTATACTCCGGTTCATATTTGGTAAGCAGTTCTCGTTTAAGAGTTGCGGCCCAAGTAACCCTGAGGGGCGGTACGATATAACGTTAGAAAAGAACCAACTTAGAGCGGGGGTTAGTGGGGCGGTAGCCCCCCGATCTTGGCTTAGGCTCAATGTATGTCTCATATAAGGACCTTAGCTCAAGCTAAGACTTAGGCTTAGTATATCGAGAACGGCATTGCCTGCAGTTTATTTCCTCTCATCCAAGGTTACTTGGACCTTGGTTGCTAAAACCCAGCTATACGATAAGCCCAAAATTTTAGGATTATCCTTCCCATATTTAAACTGGATCCAACGCTACAGATTACAACAACTATTATTTTATAAATTAGAAATTTGAAAGCGAAAGTTTTGGTCCTGAGTATAATTGTTTAAGCAATGCTCAAAATTCAAACTTTATTCCACTGATTTATATTGACATAATTAAGTCATAACTTTTGACAATCCTTCCCATATTTAAACTCGTTCCAACGCTACAGATTACAACAATTATTATTTTATAAATTAGAAATTTGAAAGCGAAAGTTTTGGTCCTGAGTATAATTGTTTAAGCAATGCTCAAAATTCAAACTTTATTCCACTGATTTATATTGACACAATTAAGTCATAATTTTTGACACCAAAGAAATATAAATTTGAACATATAGCGTGGATTATTTTGTTTTCTAAAACATGTGCCATGAACACCTTTGATATGTTTGCGGTGTTACTACAGCATCGTTTTCTATAGGGAAATCATTATACATCAATATTTATGTTGCTTTATAGTTATAGAATCCCGTATACACACTAATTACGTGCGGCTTGTGTGTTTCGTATGCTCGTAGATTCAAGGTTATTATGTTTGACATGTTAATTAAAAAGTTTAAATAAATGATCGCGTATGATTTTAAGCGCGAAAGATATTCAGCGTCACATTTTTAAATAAATATATTGCTATTTTGGAGACACATTTGTGTTAAGATATGATTAATTTACTATTATATATAATTAAGACATTTTCTATATTATATTATATATAATTATATTTATAATTATTTAAACTTATGGTTTGTTAAATTATACTAATATAACTAGCGTCGTCTTGCTGCATTCGATTCAGTTTTCATTGCTAATCTGTAATCGTTTCACTATCGACCAACGAATTTTTTTGCGGTCATTGTTCACATTATGTTCGATCTAATGCGATTTGTATGTGTATTTGCTTAAGATTTCACTCTGGTTGGTTCAGATACCAAATGACAATTTTATCGGGTAAGAATCAAAAATTTAGGTACCACAATTTTATCAGAAATTTAACCAGATTTGTCTGAAATTTTTCACAATTTTATCACAGTTTTATCTGAAAATTTTCCACAATATATTACGGTTTTATAACAGATTTATCAAAATTTCATCAGGAATATTTTACAATTCGCGGTGTGTCATCCGAAACAATAGCAACGTCTAGGTCATCCGAGGAAGCATCGCCGGAGGTCATCCGAAACATTAGCATCGCCGAAAGTCATCCGAACCATTAGCATCGCCGTAGGTCCTTCGAAACATTACCATGGCCGTAGGTTATCCGAAGTATTAACATCGCCGTAGGTCATTCGAAACATTACCATGGCCGTAGGTCATCCGAAGTATTAGCATCGCCGTAGGTCATTCGAAACATTACCATGACCGTAGGTCCTCCGAAGTATTAGCATCGCCGAAGGTCATTCGAAACGTTACCATGGCCGTAGGTCATCCGAAGTATTAGCATCGCCGTAGGTCATTCGAAACATTACCATGACCGTAGGTCCTCCGAAGTATTAGCATCGCCGAAGGTCATTCGAAACATTACCATAGACGTAGGTCATCCGAAGTATTAGCATCGCCGAAGGTCATTCGAAACATTACCATAGCCGTAGGTCATCCGAAGTATTAGCATCGCCGTAGGTCATTCGAAACATAACATGACCGTAGGTCCTCCGAAGTATTAGCATCGCCGAAGGTCATTCGAAACATTACCATAGACGCAGGTCATCCGAAGTATTAGCATCGCCGAAGGTCATTCGAAACATTACCATAGCCGTAGGTCATCCGAAGTATTAGCATCGCCGTAGGTCATTCGAAACATTACCATGACCGTAGGTCCTCCGAAGTTTTAGCATCGCCGAACGTCATTCGAAACATTACCATGTCCGTAGGTCATCCGAAGTATTAGGATCGCCGTAGGTCATTCGAAACATTACCATGACCGTAGGTCCTCCGAAGTATTAGCATCGCCTAAGGTCATTCGAAACATTACCATAGACGTAGGTCATCCGAAGTATTAGCATCGCCGCAGGTCATTCGAAACATTACCATGGCCGTAGGTCATCCAAAGTATTAGCATCGTTGAAAGTCATCCGAAATAATAGCAACGCCTAGGTCAACTGAAGCATTAGCACCACCTTGTCAAATGCCGATCAAAAACCAAATTATATTTCAAGCTTAAGTGTCGAATAATAATAACAACATTCAGAAGGGTCTAGAATTTAGCATGTTAATAAAAGTTAGAATAAACCAGGACTAAAACCATATTTTAACTTCTGTGCCGTCGATATTTCGCCTTGTTTTTATTTTTGCGATTTGATGCTGTTTCCAGATGGATTCAGAAATATTGTGCTGCCGAGCCAAATATTAGTAAGATTATTAACATGTCATTGTTTTGCTTTAGATCGTATATTATTTTTGATTGTTCAAACATTTTTGTTACTGGCACAAAATATATTGCCTAAGTCTCGAGTTGACCATGAATGCCTTAACGCTTACATGCCCGATTTAGTTTGTGTATCGTTCAATGTTTGACAAACTCATGCCTGCGCTAGGAATCGGACCCGGGACGTTCGGGCGAAACTTGCTTAGAACAACTGAGTAATCTGGGAGATGATGCTCCGATCATTAAGGAACGTCACAACGCTAGCGAATAATAACGAGCTAACGTACAGCATAAGACAAACTCAGTAAACACAACGATTCGTAATGTGCGCTAGGTTCATTTGGACCCAGTAGCCATGAAAGGATTAATGCTTGATGAATACTTCGTTGAGCCGGCTATTCAACAAATGGTTTGTTCCAGCAGCACAATGCTCAATTATTTTTAAATAAAAAATCCAATCGTATATAATAAATTTTATTGGAAAATTGAAAATTTAATGAAGGCGCTTGCCTAAATTTGAATAAGCAATTATACATATAACACAGTTGAATGTTTAAAACGGCATATTTAAAAAGTGATTATGTAAATTGTTCTCTCATACAAAGAAATCAAAGATTTTATGAACCAGAAAACTTAAATTTTTATAATGCGATAACAAAAAAATTACACAAAGATTAATTCTGAAGATAAAAAACCGCTTGATTGCAAAAAATTGCGTTATACAGTTCTAGGCTTGCATTAATCTAAGTTGCCGTACTACACAAAATACACTATACACCCGTTTTAAAATTTAGATAGCAAGCTTTGTAAATTTTCACCGTGTACATATTTATAAAATTTGTAGAATTTATAAAAATTATCACTTGCCATAAGGGTTATTAATGTGTGGAATTCGCTCCCAGAATCTGTTGGTAACAAAAATCTTGTGAACGCTCCAAGCGCTAAACAATTCAAAGACTTACTTAAACAGGTAGATCTAAAGCGTTTTTTACATTACAACAGACACATATAATCAGTTGTAAGAGGGCCACCCTAACTGATTAGTCTTTATTGGCTGACTCAATGGTGTTTATTTGTTATAACAAGAATAATATTTAGTTTTAATTTTGGCATGTATTTATAAAATATATGCAGTTATCAACCAGTAAAATTTTGTTTGTTTGTTTTGTATGTATATGTGCTTACATGTATAACTTTCGAAATATACATATTTATACAATCTGTGTAATTGTACCGAAGCACAAGAATATTATTTCAGCTAACACTGTCCGTTATTCCACACACAAATTTTCAGTCCGGCCATATATATATATATGGATTTATAAACCATGAAACAAACCACGTTTTGCTTTTACTACGACTATCGTGTTAGCTGCACTAAGCTGTCGATACTGACTAAGCTAAATTATATACTACTCAAAATCTTCCATTAACATTGTATAATTAGCAATTTCTGCTCCGTACACACGACTCGTACACAAATTATAGGAAGCACACCATTCAGCACTTTTACTGATTTAAACATGGACACACACACGACATCCGACATCCAAGCACACAACATATAACTGAGTTGTATTTATTTTATAATATATAACGTCGCGTCTATTTGAAATGTAGTATTTTGGTGTCACGAATTGTATTAGTAAAGAAAGACAAAATTCCAAACTAAATACGATGCCAAAACGAGTATTAAACTTCTAAGTATATATTTAGGAGACCACTACTAGGATTACCACCACCAGTTCAGTGTTTAGTATTGATAGAAGCAGTTGTAGTAGTATTAGTTGTCTAGCATTGACCCGGACACGCATGACCATAATGATAAACAACGTGAGATCCAAAGTCCACACTACATAGGAAACTACAAAATTTCAAACTAAATACTATGGTAAAACGACTATTAAACAACTATGTATATATTTCTGTGATCGCTACTAGTGCCAGGATTACCACCACTAGTTCAGTATTTAGTAGTGATAGGAGCAGTTGTAGTAGTACTGGTTGTCTAGTATCGAGCCGGACTCATATGACCATGATGAACACTGTGTGGCCCAAAGTCCACACTACAGGCGTTCGTCATCGTCACTTTAAGAAGAGAACAAACCATATGTGATTTATTATAGCACAAGCTTGAATGAATATCCGACTATTTATGGTCCAGTCTGGACTATTATTATAGTAAAAGCGAGATATCCCGATAAATCTGGCTTAGTCATATGATGTCTGACATGATTTGGGCTACTACTGCTACTACTCCTAGTACTACTTAGTTTTATCAGCTGCACCGTCGTGCCGTATTGTTTCGACAAAGCATTAATCAGTTGTTAGTAAGTTAGTAACTGGCTGGTTGACAAGCAAGGCTGGCTGACTGACCCGCAGAATCGAGGCATAAATGGATGGATTAAATTTTGGTTGTCCACTATATTCGCTTTTATGTGTGGATGCTTTAGTTTTGCGTAACTTTGTGGTCAATTTTATGTATTATACTGTGTATAATAGACATATCGAGTGTCTGGGTTAAGACGACGGTTATTATTAGTTGGGACAGAAATCTTATAACCTATAGCCATAAGAAAGGACTGTGTGTCTTGGCTCAGTCTACGAAGTGCGAAACGCATGATGAAAGCTTAGGCTTAGGCTTACTACATTGCTGCGAAACTTAATAACTCATCTGACGCCACTCAGCTTGATTTAGGGTACTTTGAGTTATATTCATGCTACGACCGGCTAATCAATTTTTAGCATTAGAAAAGTGTAGCTCATATAAAATAGCAACACGTCAGGAAGTTAAATGATGGAACTGCTTTCGGGCGAGAACCAAAGCAGATCAAAGCGGAACACTATAGCTATGATTCATGCTATGCCAGATGGACCATAACTAAACAAAATGGTTTGTTTCTTCTAAGCCGGTTCGTTGCATATTTGTACATTAGATATAAAGTTTCCTATTTTCTCTCATTGCAAAAACATTGTTAACTATCATATCGCTTTTAACTCCACTTATCAGTCATCACTAGCATCATGCGTTTGGAAACAGTGAGTAAGGACTACGATATATTATTGAAAATGAATCATTGGAAAATTATATTTTCTTGTTGCTTTCATTATAAAGTTTTCTATTTTCTTTCATTGAAAAATGTTGAGTATCACATTGTTTTTTACTTATATACTTACTAGAGCATCATGCATTTTGAAACTTATAACGACACAAAGCCATGTTGTATGAATAAAATATTAATATATTTTGGAACAGATTTTTTACAAAATAAAGCTATTCTTTAGTTCTTTATGGCTTTTTTACAGCATCAATCGATTCTAGAATACTTTTTAGTCTATTAATATTGTCATACTCCAGAAACGAAGGCGCCTACTTTCTAACCTAAATGACAAACATACCACTTAGAACTGACGGGGACCAGCTTAAAAGAGAGGGGGCGCTAAGATAAAACGGCTGACAGCGCCTTGCGGGCGACATCATTTTGTGGAAAAGTGGAGGAAGCCCTTCACTCACTTTTTGCTGCGCGCAGGAATGTTTTAGAGTATTTGTCACAGCTTGTCACGCTATGAAATTGTTTTCGACTCCTGTTAGAGTGCAACTAAAATTATGTCGAAAATGCATGTCTTAATATTTATTCGCGAAATTAGGTGTACATTTATTGCTAAATAATAGTACAATTTGTAGAGCATTTGCCGTCAGCGTTGTAACAGAACAGAGACGGTCCTGCTATGTGACACTAAATGGTAATTCCACTAATCCATTAATACATCCTAAGAGATCTCTTTTGGGGGTAAGAGATGCTTGGGGGTCCAGACACTATGGGGGTTATAGTGAAAAGATGGTGGGACCCTTCTCTGATTTTCCCCTTCAGCCCAATCAAGGCCGAAATTTCTTTGTAAGTACAGCAGAGGAAGAATCCACACTCGATATATCAGTGTTTGTAACACACCGAACATTGAAATACATTTATCATGAAATCATACTCAGCGAACAATGGCCCAGTAGCGCAATCGTTATAGCGTAGTGATCTATCTATCTTTAGATCGCGTGTTCAAAACTGGGCCAGAGTGACTCTTTTTTGCATTCCTTCGTGGTCGGCGAATTGTGTAGCATGTAGAATATTTGCGAAAATGACTGATTTTACTTTTATTTGCATTTTACGTAATCAGTACTAATTGATCATGGCGTAGTAGTCAAAATGTAATAAGTTTACTTCATGTTTTTCCATATGACGCTCTGCGTTATGATAATCGATTCTGTCACTTCAATTATTTAAGTTTAAGTCTTGCAGAGCCATGATCAGCAGTGGAATTTATAACGGAGCTATGAAGCGATAGATACCTGTAGACAAAAACACTGCAAGCGTTTTCCTATAAAAACGTCGTCTAACAATGTTCGCCTAGGATATTTAATCGCCCTGTTAAATACAGAAACCGCTAACAATTCAATCTGCTGCGACTCGTTTCCTTTAAGAAAATCAAAACTCAAAATCAACAGATCTTACCCGAAATGTGCCAGTCTGCTTCAGACGTAAATTGTTAAGTAAATTATATTTAGTCATATTAGTTGTCTGTTTATATTTTTATATATTCAGGAAACACTCTGTCTGACCCTATTTTAAAAATATAGGTGTTACAAAATATATAAATTTCTCATTGAAACTGTTATAAGACTACATTTCTACGGCTGATTGCTATTTGGCATAGTCTTTCGTCTATAATAGCGCACCTATTGGCAAAGCTTTTGCCTGTTGTATATCATAATTTTTATATATTCAGGAAACACTCTGACCCTATTTTAAAAATATAGGTGTTACAAAATATATAAATTTCTCATTGAAGCTGTTATAAAACTACATTTCTACGGCTGATTGCTATTTGGCACAGTCTTTCGTCTATAATAGCTCACCTATTGGCAAAACTTTTGCCTGTTGTATCTCATAATTTTTATATATTCAGGAAACACTCTGACCCTATTTCAAAAGTATAGGTGTTACAAAATATATAAATTTCTCATTGAAACTGTTATAAAACTACATTTCTACGGCTGATTGCTATTTGGCGTGGTCTTTCGTCTATAATAGCGCACCTATTGGCAAAATTTTGGTCTGTTGTATCTCATAATTTTTATATATTCAGGACACACTCTGACCCTATTTTAAAAATATAGGTGTTATAAAATATATAAATTTCTCATTGAAACTGTTATAAAACTACATTTCTACGGCTGATTGCTATTTGGCATTGTCTTTCGTCTATAATAGCGCATCTATTGGCAAAACTTTTGCCTGTTGTATCTCATAATTTTTATGTATTCAGGAAACACTCTGACCCTATTTAGAAATATAGGTGTTACAAAATATATAAATTTCTCATTGAAACTGTTATAAAACAACATTTCTACGGCTGATTGCTATTTGGCATAGTATTTCGTCTATAATAGCGCATCTATTGGCAAAACTTTTGCCTGTTGTATCTCATAATTTTTATATATTCAGGAAACACTCTGCCCCTATTTTAAAAATATAGTTGTTACAAAATATATAATGTTCTCATTGAAACTGTTATAAAACTACATTTCTACGGCTGATTGCTATTTGTCGTAGTCTTTCGTCTATAATAGCGCATCTATTGGCAAAACTTTTGCCTGCTGTATCTCATAATTTTTATATATTCAGGAAACACTCTGACCCTATTTTAAAAATATAGTTGTTACAAAATATATAAATTTCTCATTGAAACTGTTATAAAACTACATTTCTACGGCTGATTGCTATTTGGCATAGTCTTTCGTCTATAATAGCGCATCTATTGGCAAAACTTTTGCCTGTTGTATCTCATAATTTTTATATATTCAGGAAACACTCTGCCCCTATTTTAAAAATATAGTTGTTACAAAATATATAATGTTCTCATTGAAACTGTTATAAAACTACATTTCTACGGCTGATTGCTATTTGTCGTAGTCTTTCGTCTATAATAGCGCATCTATTGGCAAAACTTTTGCCTGTTGTATCTCATAATTTTTATATATTCAGGAAACACTCTGCCCCTATTTTAAAAATATAGTTGTTACAAAATATATAATGTTCTCATTGACACTGTTATAAAACTACATTTCTACGGCTGATTGCTATTTGTCGTAGTCTTTCGTCTATAATAGCGCACCTATTGGCAAAACTTTTGCCTGTTGTATCTCATAATTCGATATCATCCTAGCACTTGTTTACTATATTTAAACCAAGAAGAACTGTAATTATTCTATGGTAATTGTGTTCCGAATAGGGAAATAAAGTTTTGTCACGTCTAAAACTAATCTGAGCTATTGTATTAATAGAATTAATAGTTATAATTCCAATAAAAGTTTCCAGTATTCACAAAACGAATTCATTGGATTTGTTTGGATTATTAATGATCACTGCTATAAATAAAACAGATATTGGAGCTATATATACACATTCACACATATTGATATGAAACGTCTCACTGAGTAAGCGTGCTTAGCGTATCTTCAACGCTATTTGAGCGGTGCCTGTGATGCATTAGTAGCATGCTAATATAGATGCTAGACATCCGGATTAACGATCGGAATGGCCCCTCGTAAGAGCTGTCGTGGATCTTTATAAATAAGTGTATCTAAAAATGGATTATTCGTATAATAATTGATAGAAGCTATCGTAGATGCAAGGCAGTGTTCGTAGTGGTTTTAGAGTGTTACTGTACTGTGTTGGGAACAAAATATTTAGGACCTTGACCAGGTATGTATTATACCGCACATATTTGCAACACTTTCTCAATGAACTTTTTATTCTTCAACTTATAAAATGTATTAAAAAATATAGTTTTTAACCGTGGGTGGAGACAAGATTGAATCCATGCAGATTTTGGTTGAATCACTACAGAGAGCACGAGCTGATAATATTGCTCGTTAGATGATACCATAACCTCAACGGCCCATATTACCACTTCGAACGGTGTGCCGCGTTGTTGGAAAAAGAACTGCTCAACGAAGTCGCTACAGGTGGCAATCAGAAATTTAGGTTTGGGGTCAGTAAACCTATATTTTATATAAAGAAAGATAAGCAAAAGTTAAAAACATTTTCTCACTGCGTCTAATGCTACCCGATTTGCACGCATACTGATACATATAGAGTGTTCACATTGCATACTATCCGATCCGGTAATATTCGATAGAGCATGCACAATTTTAACGGATCATTTGATGCGTTATGAAAAAGTACACGCACTCTATACAGGGTAAGCAGTAGGAACAAAAATTTGGTCAGCTAATGCTTGGTCGCCTAAGCCTAAGCCTAAGGAGCTATACCTGACCTAAGGAGCTAGGTATATACTAAGTCAAAGCCTCAGAAGGTATAGCTGACCTAAGGAGCTAGGTATATACTAAGCTTAAGCTTAAGGAGCTATAGCTGACTTAAGGAGCTAGGTATATACTAAGCCTAAGCCTAAGGAGCTATAGCTGACCTAAACAGCTAGGTATATACTAAGCCTAAGCCTAATAAGCTTCGGCTTACGTCTGCGATCTTTACATACAGCCTTGGAGGTTATTAAATTCTAATTTCTAAAGCTAACATGATAGTTTATGATATCAAAAAATGTCAGGATGTTTCCTTCCATCAGCGAAACCTTGATGAACACAGCTGTTCTTCTTTTTAACGACTACGGAACTCTTCTCTCTAATATTTATCCTGGCTAACGGCTCTGTAAGATATATTATTTTGAATATTTTTGTTTATGCGAACCAGTGATGTATCTCTTGTTGTGCTGAGAAGGTCTGTAGTAGCTAGGTAAACTATAGAAACATGAATGAGTGACATTTAATCATACCGGTTGTGAATGTTATTTCACAATTTTGCTTATACATATTTAATATGTCAAACTTTATTAACAAAACTTCCTTAACACGATTTTGATGATTTCTCAATGAGTTAAAATAATTTGCAATAAAGAATATATAAATGATAATTATAAATTTTTTTTAGTTTGTTTCTGTTTAATATTATATTAGACAAGCTGTATGACACTATTCTTTTACATAACTAGAGACAATACGTTATTAGATAGCGTGACAGAACATAACTGCGTAAAGTTTAGGTATGGATAGGCCGTTGGCTTAGAGAAGTACATGGTTTTGGCGGAGGTTTTGATTTCTGAAATTTTCGGTAAAACTAATTTTCCTAATTTCGGTAACATTTTTCACGATTTTGCCAATTTCACTCAATTTTTACTTAAAGTTGCTCTTATTTTTGTTACCTTGATCGAATTTTTGTCAATTTTTTCTCTCAACGTTCCGCACTCGTTGCGGGCGTAGAGGGGGTGGTGCAGATCCTTCAGAGATAGATTTGGCTATATTTTTACTGCATTGCATGTAACACATATCGTTTTGTGATTAAGTTCTTGAATAACTTATTGATAGTTGATTGCTTGATTTATTGATTGATTAACTGTTGATAACTTACCGCGAAAATGTTTGGTTACGAATCTAAGCCTCAGCATCAATGCATCGGTATTCCTCTAGAAAGTTTATAAAATAGCAGGATCAGGATCACAATGCACCAGTCCAGATAGTTCACCAATATTTTAATCCATTGACACTGTAACTGACCGATATATCAATATATTAAAGCACATTTGATATCATGAATATCGGTTTAGTAGACGACATAAGAATTGAAATTTTGAAATGTTTAGATAAAAAAATTGAAGATGTGATTAGCATTAATCAATGGCAGCTTAAATAAAGCTGTATAAAAAGCATTTATCATAATGATTTATTATTTAAGCTATATCAATTACTAATACCAACATTTTTAAACATTAACACATAGCTATTCGTACTATTTTGTCTAAGGTGTGGTGACCAGAAAGATGCATAAATTACAGGAATAACTATCAGATGTGTGTAGCGATATGGTAAAAATGAACAATGAAATCAATTCGATTTCTGGTTTTAAATTCACTTATATTTTTACTCAATTCTAGTCAACTCGATTTGATTCCGTTTTGATAAACAAAAATTTATTTTAATTACACATTTGTGGATTTGATTTCACTCGATTTGATTCCACAAATTGAAATACGTTTTAATCGAGTTACCACTATATCAAGTGTCAGCTAAGCAAAGTTAAAACCAATTGCTTTGCATCAATGAGATTAGCAATAGGTGTGCGTTGAACATAAAACAGGTTCTAAAATTCCTGCCAAAAGTCGACCTAAACCGAGTCGTTTTAAATCGAGTTGATTCAAAAACAGTCATTTTAAATTGAGTCGATATAAAACAGATATTTCAAAACACATGAATTTAATTTCAACTATCTGCAATTTGATTTAAAACGAACTCATTTTAAATCCAGAAACGAAATTGAACCTATTTTTAGTTTCACCATATCTGTGGACACATCTTATCGCAGCTTCATGAGTTTATTGCCGCCGGACCATTCGGGATTCAAACCCAATAATCTACTTTGCAAAATGAGCGCGCTACCACTGCACCACAAGCCTCGATTACCCCGTGTTTAGGCCGATGGATCTTTACACTTGCATAGTGAGGCGTTACACTTGCAATCTATCCTTTCGCATCGTAGTTTGGTCGGCGCTTGAATAATTCAAATGTGTTTACGTTAAAAATGTTAAGATTGTGAAATAATATTAGCATTAGCTTAAATGATTCTATTTTGAAAATATTTCCTATTATCATTTTATCATGTTTAGAAGCTTTATCAATTAATAATAGCGACACGAATTTTGAAACATCAAAACCTGCCAGTATATCTGGTTTATAAAATGATAGTCTTGGCATTTTTTCTCGTCTCAACCAAAAGGAGTCAAAGAGGTGTCACTTGTTACCAGTCACGACACGTTCTGTGTATATTTATAAAACATATTTGAAGTCATGTCATCACTTTTGACGTCCATCTATTCGATTCTATTCGATCCTCAAAATTAAATTGGGTCTGGTCGCCGATTTTTTTGATAAAAGGCGTTTGCGAATTGCACGTGTCCTTGCCGTACACTCACACGTTATATATTTTTTATTTATTATTATAGTGTATGTATATATTTATTTTGTCACAAATATCCATACGCACAAATCCATGTATATATAATGCCTGTATTTATTAAATGACATACATACATATCCATATAATTTGCATTTGTATGATACACATAAAACTTATAAACGTACATATAAATGCATCTTTTAATATGATACGCAAAGTGCATAATATATCCATGAACGATTATATACTTATGCGCAGTGAATATGAGTGTGCACATATTTTGCGGATTTGTTTCCGTCGTCGAAATACTAAGCCTAAACCTAAGCCTAGGTGCTTATATGAAACCACACACTAAACCTGCAACTAATTCAGGGTTCTACAGTCCCTGATCCGTCGCACTATTAAATCTGGTTTTAAAGAATATAACGTTACGCCACTCTGCTTGACTTAGGCCCACGTGTCTGTATGTATGAATGGATAAGATTGACATACATATATATATATATATATAATAAAGCTAATATATCTATAGCACCTAATATATATATACTTGTGTTGTTAAAATGCATTGAGCAAGCAAGTAATACCTAGTTTAGCTGATATTTTTAAGCATTGTGTGTGACCTTGATATATTAAAGCTACTACTTATTATATTTTCTGGCAATAAAGAAAACTGCTGTCATTCATCGGCCGACTAATGATATATACAAGTTTGAACAAACTTACACTGGTATAGTTTTTGGCGTTGTTTTAATATCATTCCGGATCAAATTTATGATTATATATTATTATATATAAATTCTAAGCTTCGATGAGTCATAACAATGGAAAGCAAACTTATTTATTGTGATTTCGTAATCGAATAGAACGAAGTAAAACGTCAGAATGGACTGACCAATTTTGGACGCATGATGAACAAATACAAACATAGACCAATGATGGAATAAGAACGCCTAGGCCCGTTGTAATCTGAGGATTGGGACATTAGAATTTCTTAAGTTAAGGCACCGACCGCTGCCATTAGTAATTACAAGGTCTCTCCCAATTAACAGGCCCCTCCACACCGTTGTCCCTTGCTATGCCTATGCCACGAAAAGGGGAATAGCGACGGCCGGATTGATTTAGCTGGAAACAAATTGAAACTCGTGTATGGTAAATGGACCAACGTGCCCCAAGACCAATTTGATTCTTGTAGTGCTTGCTCACGCTGATTATGTGATGTTCACACAAGTTGACATATGTGCTACATGCCTATGTTAACGCTTGAGCTCGTCGTTTAAGCTATCTCACGTGCTCACTGTGCCAGAGAGCTATCATAATGGTTCCAGACCAGGTGGAATTTTATGTTTTTTCGACTTGCTGATTAATTATTATCGCTACGCAAACCAAACAATTTTCAAATATGTCCTCACCTTAATGTTTTCTTACCTAAAATTTAAATGTGTAAGTATACGTGAAAATATTATTTATCATCCGCGAAATACTGAACGTAAAGCATTCCAAGAATGTGAACATCAAATGTTTGGGCATTGTTTTAATTGCCAATATTAAATATTATTTTAAGTATTGGTCCTCTTATTATCGTCGCCACGAAATTTTAGTAAGGTGCATGTCGGTCCTAAACAGTGACTTATATTTTTTTTCAGAAATCCAACTTTAATATAATTCGCAGATGGTACATGCATCTCTACGTGCAGTGGCTCTGTCGTGTTATCACCATTATCGTTTCAACTTATGGTCAGTTGTAGGTGGCTCTATGCCCTTCTGATCTAATCTGTTTATTAACCACATAACAGTCTATTATTTTTGTATAACAGGATCTTTCGTCTGGTCTATATCTCACATGGACAGTGTAAGTATGGACAAATAAAGCAAATAAATAAACAAAATCGTCTATAAACCAAAAACATACTAGTAACTGGTAAATTCAACGTAACGAGGTTTGCATCGGGCGTTAAGGCCATCATAGCGAGATCGAGACTTAGGCAATGGCTTACCAACTGCTAGTGCACTTGTTAACAAAAAATAATATGTACAAAAACGATATATTTACAAACAAAGTACTACGCGCAAAGCAAATGTTAATACACTGGTTTACATCCAGAAAAGAATTTGTTCTTATATCTAGCTGACGAGATGGGAATGCTATTTATCGTTAAGGACAAATACGTTTCAAAACGGTTCTCTGCAATAAGGCTGGCTTGACCGGTAATTAACTATGTGGTTGTATTATGGTTTTCGAAAAGCTAATTACTCACTGCTAACATTTGTGAAAAGATTCAAATTTTGAAAAATTTACTATTTTTGGTGTGCATCGCCGTTCGTTTTATAGCGGTACAAAACCGTGCTTTCCTGTCGTTTCAGCTCGCTACAACCGGGAGTACAAATCTCGAAATGCAACAAGTCATACTACAGCTATCACAATTCTTTTAATCATTTATATTTTATCATTTCCTGCTCCCATAAAGTGATTACTGACAGCAGAGGCGCTACGTAGCGAATGATAGCAATAACATTGGAAACATGCGTGAAATTCGAGTTATATCTACATCAAAATTTAACGTTTTAACAAATAATTTACACTTTCAACAAACTCAAATGCATTATATTTTTTCTGGACGGCATATGATACTGAATATAGCGGCAGATGTTAAATAAGGAGCCTCGTATATATTCTGCTTCGGCAACACTCATCAACTTTACTCTATATATAACTACTGCAACTTAGTCTTTATTCTTATAATTTCATTGAAAAGTAGTCCAATTTACAGTGTTCGTATTACAGCCAACGAATTCAATTGTCTTTCTGTTTTAGCATTTAACTAAATGACAAATTAAATCCACACATACCTACATATCCCATGTCAATAATTATGGTATTTCATTCAAAACTTTCGTCTATCCATTGCACTCCTAAGCAATATATGGAATATGTAACTACATCAGTGAATGTAAATCCTTAATAGAAGTAACTAACTCTAGAAAATTCAAATCTGTTTTGTATAAATTCGATAGATCTTTACCATCTTTACCATTTTCGATAGATCGGAATTTCACAACAATAAGAAAGTTTATTAACATTTGAATACTGTCGATCTAACAGTTACGACCTGGATAACGACTTTTGCATAAGGCGTTAAGACCGTCATAGCCAACTAGAGACTTAGTCAATGACTTACCAACAGTCGAATTATTAGAAACCCTGTTATTTATTTCAATTTACATGCTGAAACCTGATGTAAGATGATTTTCTCTTCTGACAGCAGCTTACTACCACAAACATAATATATAACGCACTTTGAGTTGCATTAAATTGTATTTTTATAAGCCGTTATCGACTGTCGGCGGCAGGCCATTGCCTAAATCCCAACTTCAACTTAGCGACAACGGCCTTAACGTCTGCTCCATCGGTTGCAAGTATGCAAAAGTTAATAAACTTTCTTGTTGCAGTAGTATTATAGTTATTAGCAGAAAGATTGTGACAACGAGGCTTGTATCGAGTGTCAGCTATATCACAGCGAGCTTGATCGACAGTTTAGCTTGCCAGCCACCGATGTAAAAGTAACATGAAAATTATCAGATGAGACTTCAAAGTTACGATGTAAAATTGCATGGCATGTCCATCATACTGTTTATCATTCATTTCTTTATACTCTTGCTTTGTCCTAATTCAAATTTTTCATCTTTTTTACTATTACCGTTTATGAACGATATTCCAGAAGGTGTAAGCATTATTACCGTTTATAAAAAAGGCTCCAGAAAGTAAGCATTATTACCGTTTATGAAAAAGGCTCCAGAAAGTAAGCATTATTACCGTTTATGAAAAAGGCTCCAGCAGGTAAGCATTATTGCCGTTTATAAAAAAGGCTCCAGAAGGTAAGCATTATTACCGTTTATGAAAAAGGCGTCAGAAGGTAAGCATTACTACCGTTTATGAAAAAGGATCCAGAAGGTAAGCATTATTACCGTTTATGAAAAAGGCGTCAGAAGGTAACCGTTATTACCGTTTATGAACAAGGCTCCAGAAGGTAAGCATTATTACCGTTTATGAAAAAGGATCCAGAAGGTAAGCATTATTATCATTTATGAAAAAGGCTCCAGAAGGTAAACATTATTACGTTTATGAAAAAGGCTCCAGAAGGTAAGCATTATTACCGTTTGTGAAAAAGGCTCCAGAAGGTAAGCATTATTACCGTTTATGAAAAAAGCTCCAGAAAGTAAGCATTATTACCGTTTATGAAAAAGGCGTCAGAAGGTAAGCATTATTACCGTTTATGAAAACGGCGTCAGAAGGTAACCATTATTACCGTTTATGAAGGCTCCAGAAGGTAAGCATTATTACCGTTTATGAAAAAGGTGTCAGAAGGTAAGCGTTATTACCGTTTATGAAAAAGGCTCCAGAAGGTAAGCATTATTACCGTTTATGAAAAAGGCTCCAGAAGGTAGGCATTATTACCGTTTATGAAAAAGGCTCCAGAAGGTAAGCCTGTTTACCATTTGCAGTGACGGCGTATATACGGAATCATTTTTTAGGTCTGACGAAGCTGCACGCCGTACGTATTAATTGCTTTGGAGTGTGTTTTAGGGGCGCAACCGTTCCCCACGTCGAGAAAACTCGGTGAATCGGATGTGACTATGAGACGTGTGGTGCTATGAACTCCGAGCATCCTGCCCGTACTAATATATTTTTTGAATATTCAAACAAAAAATCTTATATATTTTTATTTATTTGAAATGTTTCTTTTCTATTATTAGTTTAAGTTTTAATTTCGTTAATACCTTCTTTATTCAAATTCTGTCTAGAAGTTTAGTAGTATATCGTTTATTACCGGTCATTGAATGTTGCAGCTCGAAGAATTTTGCATGAATTTCATACACTGGCGGTTGGCTAGCTAGATAGCCTAAGTTTAGAGCTTGCTATGATAGTCTTAAAACCTAACTCAAACCTCGTTATGCTGAATTTTCGATTGGTTAATGTACTTTCTTGTTGCTTTTGTAGATAACATAAACACGGTTTTGTGCCGTCTATGGATTGCTACCAAGTCTAAAATAATACGCAACAATATAATAGTAACAATCATGCCTATGTTTCGGAATATTATATACTATCCTGCGCTTTTGTCAGGCTTTTGCCAAAAAGGCGCGTAACAAATGTTTTTATTATTATTATTATTATTAATTCACTAAAAGTTATTATAAATCTTATCTTAAAAAACAATTTTACAACGAAATCTAAATTTTCAAAACCAATTCTATCATACTGAAATGATCCTCGAGTGATCTTAAGTTAGGCCAACCGGGAATAGAACCCGAGCTTCTAGCTCATAAAGGATCGCGCCTACCACTACATCACAGTCCACAATCAACTCGCGTTTTACAATTTTACAACGAAATCTAAAGTTTCAAAGATTATTCTATCACATTAAAATAATCCACGAGAAAGATCTTAACTTTAGACCAGCCGAAAATAGAACCCGACATGCTAGCTTATAAAGGACAGCCCGCTACCAATACATCACAGTCCACAATCAACTCGCGTTTATAATTTTACAATTAAATGTAAATTTTCATGGCTTATTCTATCATATTGAAATAATCCACGAGTGATGTTAACTTTAGACCTGCCGGGAATAGAACTCGAGCCTATAGCTCGTGAAGGATAGCGCGCTACCACTACATCATAGTCCACAATCAACTTGCGTTTTACAGCGAAATCTAAATTTTCAAATCTTATTTTATCATACTAAAATAATCCACGAGAATGATCTTAACTTTAGACCACCGGAAATAGAATCCGAGCTTCTAGCTTATAAAGGACAGCCCGCTACCAATACATAACACTCCACAATCAACTCGCGTTTTACAATTTTACAATGAAATGTAAATTTTCATGGGTTATTCTATCATATTGAATTAATCCACGAGTGATGTTAACTTTAGACCAGCCGGGAATAGAACTCGAGCCTATAGCTCGTGAAGGATAGCGCGCTACCACTACATCACAGTCCACAATCAACTTGCGTTTTACAGCGAAATCTAAATTTTCAAAGCTTATTCTATCATACTAAAATAATCCACGAGAATGATCTTAACTTTAGACTACCGGAAATAGAATCCGAGCTTCTAGCTTATAAAGGATAGCGCGCTACCACTACACCACAGACCACAATCAACTCGCGTTTTACAATGAAATGTAAATTTTCATGGGTTATTCTATCATATTGAAATAATCCACGAGTTATGTTAACTTTAGACTAGCCGGGAATAGAACTCGAGCCTATAGCTCGTGAAGGATAGCGCGCTACCACTACATCACAGCTCGCAATCAACTCGCGTTGAAGATATTCTCTCCACGCGAGCATAGTACGGCGCCGCAATACGTAAGCAACATCGCCAAAAAGTTACGCAACAAACCAAAACGTTAACAATACAGTTCCAATTTGCTGAGCAAAAACAAATTGACAGTATCAATGCACCCTACAGGGGATTAAATTTCTTTCCCACAATATGACTAAAATTGATCGTTCGTTCCCCCTATGAAATCTAGTAATTTCAAACTTTATAAGTTATTTCATGTGATGCACTTAGTTACTAGTGCAGCAATTTTGACTACTAACTGCTGCAGCTGCTATAATTAATAGGACCTTGAACTTTGTATACATTTAAAGAGTTTTATTGTTAAATATATATAAATAGTTTTGTGCCGTTTGTCTCAACTTTACTAACTTAGTAACTAAAGGATTATCATATGTATTTCTTTTGAAATTCGAAGTACTGAAGAAAGTGAAAATAAGAATAGATTACGTAACTGTGTCAAGGAATTTATGAAGAAATTTTCAGTATATATGTATAACCTATATTTTGTTGTACGTACATATTAGGGCTATTATACTTGGCGTGGTATGACTTTTGTAATTGTTGGTATATTATAGTTTTGTAGATTGTCAAATTTATATGAAGTTTATGAATAAAATTGACAATTGTCAAGTTTCATTTCATTATACCTAACAGTTAGTGCCAGAAACGCTTGACACAGAGTCTTGACCCTAGCCTGAGTTTGATGATGGCAACAGAGGTACGATTGCATTGAACAGATTTGCATATTTCTACATATAGAAATATTACTTAGTGTTACATATTTCAAGAAACTACTCGATAAAGTTGATTTAACCAGATTTTTAAAATTTGATCGAAATATGTAATCAGAAACTTACGTGGATTTACCCACTTTTTCTGATTTAATTCGTTTATTGAAGGGTCTTGTAAGTCATGTTTATTTAAATTTGTGCTAAATGTTGTGTTATATTTGCATAAGGCTGGCAGAGGATGTTGCTGTCATGCTAATCCTTAATAGTTGGGCTCGCGATGATGGACTTAACTCCGGATGCAAAACCCTTCGAGCTACAACATACAATGACCGGTAATAAACGATATACTACTATATGCAGTATACTATATTGTTACATATACAAGAGTTTATTGGTCAAAATGGTTATATAAGGTACTTGGTAATCATTATATAATACAATTTTAAGAAGCAATAGTATCACTTTTGACTATGTCCAAGCTAACGTTGAGACGCCGGCGATCGGAACGTTTGAGCTGTGTCCACCTAGCGCACTCAGTGGATAATTGTCTGTATCTGTCTCTGTAAAGCTTATTGGAACATCTATAATTTAAAACGGATTGGTATATTAGTAGTTGTAGTATATCGTTAATTACCGGTCATTGGATGTTGCAGCTCGAAGCGTTTTGCATCCGGAGTTAAGTTTATCATCGCGAGCCCAACCATTATGGAATAGCCTGACTGCAACATCCACTGCCAGCCTTATACTAGCCATAGTATATATCTTTATTTTTTACTTTGGATGTAACTAAGAGAGTGTAGACACATGTATATTCTTTAAAAAGCTAGATTTTTTACATAATCCACGCGTACTTTATTTTTCCGGCTGAATTTCAGTTTATTAACCTGCATTTTTGTTTTCAAAATTTCATGCTCAAATTCAGTATTTTCTGGTTCATATTTTTGAAACAGGTACATGGGGAAACTAGTAGTAACACTTTGACATTCTAATAGTCTAACATTTGCTAATAATGAAACCTAAAAGTACATTCACACTTTAAGCTTTTGGCACAAAATTCGATCAAAATTTGAGTTCAGATTTTAATCTAATTATGATCCAAGTTTAAATGCATCTTTTTGTATTTTTGCTGAATTGGAACGCATGAGCACTATTTAAACTTATCAAAGATATCCTTTTAGCTAACCATCGACGAATAACCGTTGCTTGGAAATTTTTAATTTCAAATTATACTGTGGACTGCCCAATGCTAGCCTCTTGCCTCTCCGTCGGCTTCTACATTCAGCGGCAAGAATAGTATCGATGGCCCGTCGACAAGACCATATAACACCTGTTTTGAGAAATCTTGATTGGTTGCCTCTTGACCGACGCATTCAATACAAGATTCTCTTACTGGTATACAACGCACTTAGTGTCAACAGTCCGACATATATTGCCGACATGCTCACAAACTCAACAGGATCGCGACTTGCCAACGAACGGGTATTGCGTATTGATATGACAAGAAATGGCAGTTTTCAATTTTTGGGACCCTCAGAATGGAATAAACTGCCAGCCACATTGAGAAATCGTGATCTTGAAATTACTCAATTCAAATCTAAACTAAAGACTCATTTATTCCCAATGACATGACAATTTTTCATATTGTACACGTATCATTACATTCTCTTTTTGCGCTTCTGCAACGCTCCTGCGAAAAAAGCGCGTTATAAATTCATTGTTGTTATTGTTGTTATTATAAAGCAATTTAACTGTTTTTTTCCATTTCAACTAGAGTTAAATTTTGATATGAATTTTAAGCTCAAAATGTGAGCAAAAAGTTTGAACATGTGAAAACACCTTTATACTAACTAACTAAATAGTTGTTATATATATATATCGACATGATATATCTGTAACATTAGCATGGTATCTTGCGTTTGTGATTGTGTAATGAATTAGTATATAAATCAGAAATCTAGCAAACACTTTACATCTTAATCCATTTCTAAAGTGTCGATCCCTCAAGGAGCACACTAATACCCGACCAAAGCTCCCTTACGTTGACTTTCAGCGAACGGTATACATTTACTTGGTGATTTTTTTGTTCCTATTTATCAGTTTATTGGTATGTATAGGTCCACAACCTTTATCCTGGGCCATAATTTGTTGTCATAGTGAATAACTTTGAAGCTAGTGCACCATTTGGTTTATCACAGTACCATAATGAATGGATGGTTGATAACTATAGCGTGACTAGGTTAGGCTGCTATTACGAAGGAATCAGATTGTTTTACTTCAAAAATCAAGCATGATCATATCACAGCTCATAATTATATATACGTTTCAATAACAACAAATATTTATTGTAAAACTTAATTGTGCATGAAAAAGTTTATAATATGCTATAAAATAGTGAAATGCAAAAGCAAAAATAGTTGCCAAATTACATGCATAATAATTTTATCAATAAAAGAAAGTTAGAAAGAGCTAAATTCCTACTTACATCTAACCTATATTATACGAAATAGGAGGGGTATTGTTTCCTGAGCATTTCCATGCCGGAAGTATTTCCATGCCGTTACTGTTGTAGCACCCAGCGTTGGCGTACTTAGAAGGGGTCCAGATCTCCCAAACAGGTCAACAAAAATGTTATCAAAAATTTCAACCACATATCGTAATGTGAACTTACTTTCTGACTGGATCTTCGCGAGCCAGAAATGATATTATCACATCAATTAAGGTTAAGCAACGACGTATGGTGCAACTTTATTGGTTCCACATCGGACTCTCCAAGACGAATTCAGGATGTGTGCCCGATTCCCCGATCCTACTAACATAACAACAGTTGAGAACTTCTTGTCACAGCCGTCGGGTATTACATCACAAATCCAGGATTCGCGCCTGACTACCCTGAACCTATTAATATAACAACAGTTGAGAACTTCTTGCCACAGCCGTCGGGCATTGCATCACAAATCCAGGATTCGCGGCTGAACACCCTGAACCTATTAACATAACAACAGTCGAGAACTTGTTGTCACAGCCGTCGTATATTGCATCACAAATCCAGGATTCGCTCCTGACTACCCTGAACCTACTAACATAACAACAGTTGAGAACTTCTTGTCACAGCCGTCGGGTATTGCATCACAAATCCAGGGTTCGCTCCTGACTACCCTGAACCTACTAACATAACAACAGTTGAGAACATCGTGTCACAGCCGTCGGGCATTGCGTCACAAGTGGCGCTACATAAGATATATGTGTTAACGATGTCTCCTGACAAGCCAAATGTGGCAAAATTGAAATTCAGCCTACTATTATCATGGATTAATTTTTTCCTTTAGGCCGTTGTCGTCGTACCGCCTTTTGAAACTGCGACGGGCTTACGATTTGAGACAAGGTGTAAATACTACTTACTGGGCCAGTCAAATTTCATAAGTTAGAACCGTAAATTTAACGATAAGAATATGTTAAGAAACTGTCTTTGTAAAATTTTTTTTCACTTAATATTAATGCATAGTAGTCACTCTGCGAAGTAAGCCGACTTTGCCAACGGTATTTTGTGATGTTTTTATTTCCATGTTAACGTATTTTAGGCGCAGAGCACTACGATAGATATATAAACGTAATTTGTTGTATGAACACATGTGCTAAATAAATTTTGTTTGTTTTGGTCAGCTAGATGGACGTTATTTATGGTCGATTCTCGAACGATCAATGGTTCGTGTGCTGTCCTAACGTTACCACATTTTATATAAGTCGTTTTTATTTTTTTTAAATTTTAATTTAAAAATAGTCGCGTTGTGTGTCATTCTATTCGACTTGTTGAGACATATTTAATGGTTTAAGAATGGTCTTGATCAAGCGAACCGTTCAAAAGTTACAGACAAAACGGAATTACGGAGTATGGACAATGCATAACAGTTCTATGTAATAAGGCTGGCTTGACCAGTAATAAACTGTTGTTGTTGTTGTTGTTGTGGAATTAAGTCGTTACAAAAATGTTCTAAGTTGAACAAAATATCAAAAGTTAATACATGTAATTTTGTGACAGGGCAGAATCAGCAGCAGAAGGTGCATGAGAATACAGTTTTCATAAGTATTCAATTATATAGACATGATCAGTGAGAGTTTTGCTGCGAAAAGCACGTCGTGGGATCAGTTAGTGCTCGGTCTAGTTATGTTAAACTGGTGTATATACGGTTTGGCAACTTTTAAGAAGAAACATTGTATTAAAGCTTTGTGCACATGGGTCTTTTAGCAAAGTCTTTTACCAAAAAAAATAACCTTATTTTGGAATTGAAATATAAGAAACTGCAGTGACCATTTTTTAGATAATAAAAACTTATCGAGTGTGGGTCACTCTCTTACGCCAGCTAGTAAAGGGCGCAAACGTGAAAAAAAATCGGCGACCGTGGCATAGTTCGAAAGAAAAATATCTTGGGCGACAGGACGTAGTACCATTCTACAACAATTGTACAGTTATGTGTGTGCTGGTAACAATAAGTTTATATATCCAACGATGCTTCGCCATCTTGGTATATTTTCGTGGGTCAACCTACATGTCCGTCCCTAGGCATATTTCTCGGGGGGAGCATCACCCTGTCCCCATAGTGTTTGCGCCCATGCTTTTTCTAAATTTCATTCAACAATTTTCTACTACAACCCAGTAACTACCACCTTCATACTATTTTGTTCTCGTAAATTGAACGCAGGACTAGATTACTGTAGTGATAGTAGCTGTAAATTAAACATTTTTGTCGCTGTGTGATGTGATTTAAAAATTTTGTCTAAATTTTAAACACAAAACAAAAATTTTCACTGTTTGGGATCAAGTTTGCTCCGAGGAGACGGGTGACGACAGACGAATGCGACTAATACATATTTATTGACTATTCGGCCATATGGGTTCACCATATGAGAACACTGCAGTAAATGTAAAGTCTCGTATGTACCGTAGGAAATGAATAAATTTGTATTGTATTGTATATATGACGATGCGAAGTGTCATATAACAATATGAAAGTTTTTTAACATTTCCATCAGATTGACAACACAACAGTAAGCCTCTTGACCGACGCATTCAATACAAGATTCTCTTACTGGTATACAACGCACTTAGTGTCAACAGTCCGACATATATTGCCGACATGCTCACAAACTCAACAGGATCGCGACTTGCCAACGAACGGGTATTGCGTATTGATATGACAAGAAATGGCAGTTTTCAATTTTTGGGACCCTCAGAATGGAATAAACTGCCAGCCACATTGAGAAATCGTGATCTTGAAATTACTCAATTCAAATCTAAACTAAAGACTCATTTATTCCCAATGACATGACAATTTTTCATATTGTACACGTATCATTACATTCTCTTTTTGCGCTTCTGCAACGCTCCTGCGAAAAAAGCGCGTTATAAATTCATTGTTGTTATGTTGTTATGTTATATCTAGCCGTAGGTTTCAACGGATATAAGGAGTAAATAACACAGTACTTATAAGATTCTATTAAATTTCAAAACTGATAAAGATCTATCTTATATAAAGCAGTTTTGAACTCACTAGGGCCTGATGTCTCTATTAAAGGGTTCTGCACCGGCGTAGCTGGTTAGGTTGTTCCACACTTCGATATTTTTCGCATCGAAACTACGTCTCAACGAATTAGTTCCCTTGTAGGGTAGGAAACCAATTAATAGATGAAAATCTAGTTCTTGGACACACTCCATGAACTAAACATAGTTGGGGTGCCCTGTTTTCAACATTAGTTGAGCCAATTGATCTCAGGCAAGCTAAAGTCGCCTACTATGATCATAGGGGACACAATCCCGTGGAGGAGGAGTTGCCATCTTTGTTCATTACTCTGTGAAATCATTGCCTGTTAATTGTTCTAACATAAATTTAGAGATTATATGCGTAGACTTGTATATACCAAATAAGCATAGATTAATATGTGTTTACAGACCTCCTAATAGCACTCTTGAATATACAGCAGATCTAATTGATCAGATGAACGAGCTTTGCCAAGTGAACTGCCCAATAACTCTATTGGGCGACTTCAATTTTCCTGAAATAAACTGGAGCTCGCTAACATGGCCTAGCTATGGCCAAGCTGCTATGTTTGCAGAATTTGCTATGGAAAAAGGTTTTACTCAATTGGTTCAGTTTACTACGCGGCGCGCAAACACGCTCGACTTAGTCTTAACAAATTCATTGTTGAATGTTAGCAATGTCTCACAAGGCGATATGTTTTCCGATCACATATCTATTGATTTCTATATTGTAGGTAATGCGACTGGTGAATCTAGGTCTTGTGTTGATATATATTATGACTATAGAAATGCTGATTACTCTGTTATTTCAGATCATCTGTCTCAGTATAATTGGGATTATATGTTTTATTCAGTGTTCAATGTGGAAAAGAAATGGTGTTTATTTTGGTCGGTAATTGTAGATGTTATTGAAACTTTTGTTCCAAAGAAAGTTAAAAAGCCCAAATTTAAGTACCCGTCTCACATTAGAAAAATGTTAAATCATAAAAATAAACTTTGGCATTTAGCCAAAAAAGACACACAATTTTCACGAATATAAACTATTTAGCAAAAAATGCGTGAAAGTTATTGATAAATTCAAAAAATACCAAGAAAACCGTGTTATCAATAATTCTAATAGGAATTCAATTTTTAACTACGTAAATAGCAAATTGTACCGTAAAAGTACTGTAATGGCTCTGAAAGCACCTAACGGTACTCTTTGTGCCGATAACTCCACGTGCTGTGAAATTATGGCTGAAGCTTTTGCTTCTGTTTTTGTTTCTGATAACGACTCAGTAACTTGTGATGTTCATCCTGTGACCGAAAGCAAAATTTCATGGGTTTATTTTAGCCCGCAAGTGGTATGGAAGGCATTGCATAAGCTCAAACCTAAGCATAGCAATACTCCTGATGGATTTAGTCAGTTTCTCTTAAAACAACTAAAAGATGCGATATCACTACCGCTTTCACATATTTTCGAACAATCATTTGTGCAGGGCGTTTTACCAAAAGCTTGGTTACAATCTAACGTTGTGCCAGTATATAAAAAAGGAGATTCATGTGAACCTTTGAACTATCGTCCTATTTCTTTATTGTCTTGTTGTTGTAAAGTAATGGAAACCATAATATGTGATTCTCTCAAATCATATTTGCAAGAAAACAGCTTGATATCACCTGAGCAACATGGCTTTGTGTCCAAAAATTCCACTTGTACTCAACTATTGGAAACTGTACATGAGTGGTCGTTTGCTCTGGATTCTAAAAAGGATGTGGATATAGTATATATTGACTTTGCAAAAGCGTTTGATACTGTATCTCATGTTAAATTAATCCATAAGCTGCCTTCTTTTGGTATTACTGGGACGCTACTAAGATGGTTAAAAGCATTTCTAAATGACAGACAATTGCGAGTGAAACTTGACAACACTTTGTCTCAACCACGAAATGTGATATCTGGTGTACCGCAAGGTAGCGTTCTCGGCCCCATTTTATTTTTGTTATATATTAATGATGTAACATCTTGTTTAAGCAATGTTTCATTTAAAGTATTTGCTGATGATGTTAAAATATATATTACCTTTGATAAGAACGATAACTGTTCTCAGGTATCAATGCAAAACGCACTTAACCTACTGTCGAAATGGTCTTCCAATTGGCAGCTTGCCATATCACCATCAAAGTGTGGAGTTTTGCATCTTGGTAAAAATAATCCAAAAGTACACTATAGTATAAATGGCATTGACTTGCCCACTTTGTATCAAGTAAAAGATTTGGGTGTAATAGTTAATTACGATCTAAACATTAAATCTCATATAAATTCAATCATTTCCAAGGCGTATCGTATTACTAACATGTTATTTCGTTGTTTTATAAACTGCGACCCACATGCCTTACTGCTTTGTTATATATCCTATGTTCGACCCCTTTTGGAATATTCATCGTCAGTCTGGTCACCCACATCCCTAATGGAGATAGACAAAATTGAACGCGTGCAGAGATATTTTACTCGAAGACTAAATTATAGAAACAACGGTGCTCCTATAAGTTACAAAGAACGCCTAAGACGTTACAACCTTGAACCATTAGAGTTGCGGCGCCTGCGAGCTAACCTCTGCATGATTTATAAATGTCTGAACGGAGATGTAAATGCTTGTCAAAACCTTTTCATGCTCTCGCAAAATACCAGTACACGAGGAAACGGTAAAAAACTGGTAAAACGTAAGTGGCACACCAATACAGCAAGAAATAACTTTGTTCTACGGCATGTTGATATATGGAACTGTTTACCTAGCTCAGTCGTATGTTCAGCGAATTTAAGAACTTTTAAGAATCATTTGGAAAAGGACATCAACTTGAATCGATATCTCTACTATAACCGGAACTTAGGTTAGATGTAAGAGTAGGACTCGTCCCCCTTTCTAACCTTTTTATTGAATATTCTTGGTTGCTGCATATTCACACTTCAAATATATCTTCGACTATTTCGTTGTGCCATGTATATCTGTATGCACGTAATCTTGATGTTCAATAAACTTTAACTTTGACTTTGACTTTGAATTTCGCTCATAAAATGTCGCAGGCAATCGATTAACTGAGTTACCATTACTGACGAAGCCTTAGTATTATCTATAATTAAAACAGACGCGTTGATTTGTTGTTTTAAATACTCTTCTTTCCTATTCCTAATTCAGTGCAACACTTATGACAATCCCACGCGCCATAATAGATAAATTTATCAATTATTTCCGATATATATTCATTCTTCAAATATTATATATAACAGTTATATAGTTGTTTATAGTTATTGTTATCGTGGTCCATATGTTTTGCCAGCAGTATATAATTGTTGCTTTATTGGATGATAAGTTGCAGCTGAATTTTCCATCGCTTTCTCTATGTGCCTATTTTGTTAGTCTTGTTTAGTTTTCGCACTGATCTAAACATAGTCTGCTCAACTCTAGCCTATTCCTATTAAATACGAAAATTATTTGTCGATAATATGTGTACATTTTTAAATAAAAATATTGTTGTTGTTGTTGTTGTTGTATAATTATAGCTATTAGTTCAGTAAATTTTAGTTGTTTATTTAATTTTTGTTATTGAAACAGAATTTCCTCAAATAGCGCTAAATTTAGCAAAAAATTCTAAAATGACGCTTCAAATTATATAATATCTCAATGCGCCTGTCATTGCCTAAACATCAGGTTCGCTATGATGGCGATGGCTTACTCCTGATGGAACCAACACATCGGGTACGCCGATTGTCACCCTGCCAATATGTGTTTCGTTAATAAGTTTTTTTCTTATTGCTAATCCATTTGAAAGTTTCGATTTGTAATTCCAAGTGATTTCGTGATATTATCATTGAAACAAGAACTAAAATCGAGCTGCAATTTTGATATCCAAATACAAATTTATTCAGTTCCTATGGTACATATGAGACTTTACATTTACTGCAGTGTTCTGCTTCCGAAACGCGTTCATACGACTCGAGAATGAGAATTGATTAAGCGTCGTCCGCACAGCATGCTTACTAGCGGTCGCAGAACATTGCCATACATGTGTATAATAGAAAATTCATATAAGGAAATGAATAACGTGAGGGCAGAAAGGGGGTAAAACCTCGCCTCTTACATCTGCCTATATATCTGTAGTATTTAAATGACGTTATATCAACCTGATTGAGTAGTACTCAAAATTTTTTCATTTTGATTTTAATGGCCAGATCGTAATATATATTTATGAATCAGTATTTATTAGGACAAACATAAATAATCTGATATGGGACATTACCACCATTTATCAACTATAATTTTCTATCATATTTTAAGTTATTTGCAAGATCTACTTTACCTAATAGTGTTTTAAACACTTTTGAGCTTGAAGCCGTAACTAAAGGTATTCCGTCTATAATTGTTGATGGTCTATATGTGCCAAAATGTCCGTCGTGTGGGCATTTATGCATTGACAGAGTAATATTATTATTTAGTGGCTGTAAAAGAGGCTCATGAAGCTCAATTTAGAACATTAAAATGATTTAAAAAACAGAAATTCATATATATTTATATCGAATATATATAATTGTTGTGTTGCAAATTTCGGCTCCAAATTAAGCTCGTTGTTATATTGATCACTGTGATATTTTATATATTATAATTTAGCATTACTTATTACTAGAGCTATATATTTGTTATATATTATTTGCGTATACATATATATTTTATTTGATGTCCATCTGCTCAAATACTTTTCGTGTCTTGTTTTCTAAAATTGAAATAAATATGCATTTATATCTAGTATCTGCGCAAACTAATACAGAGACGCGTGCGCTTTTAACACTTAAATATATATTTATTCTCTCAAATGGTCATAGTTTCGCTGTATTCAGTGGTAGTCGTAGTTAGTAGCAGTTGGAAGTAAGCAAAGCAATGACAATAATTATTATTGAGAGAAGCCAGATTGCATATTAATATCCGGAATTGGGAAAACGAAATTTTAAAACTAGTATTTAAATTCGAGTTGGTTGCTTGTAAAATATTATAGTTTGTGGCGCTAGATACATTTGTTCGATTATATTTTCAAGCGATGCTACTTAACGGTTTCTATATTTTCTTCGTATATATACGGCATATATTCAAATAAATTGAATTTCGATGGTTAGGAGTAATGGTAAATCGCTTGCATACGACCATTGGATATTACAGATCGAAGATGGAAGGGTTTGCACCCGGAGTCAAGTTCATAACGGCGAGCTCAACCATTAAGGAATAAACAAAACAAATAAACAAAATCGTTTATGAACCATACACATACTAGTAACTGGTAAAGTCAGCGTAACGAGGTTTTTTCATTGGGCGTTAAAGCCGTCATAGCGAGCTCGAAACTTAGGCGATGGCTTACCAACTGCCAGTGTACTAGTTAACAAAAATATATGTACAATAAACGATATATTTGCAAACAAAGTTATACGTGCAAGGCAAACTGGTTTACAGCCAGAAAGGGATTTCCTCTTATATCTGGCTGACGAGATGGGAATGCAATTTATCGTTAAGGACAAAGACGTTACAATAAATAGCATGACCGCAATACAATGGCGTCGCCTGAGAGGTGGGCTGGATGGCACGGACAGTTTCTTCCAGTTTTTATTGACCGACGCGAAAATATTAACCGATGGGGTTATAACAAAAATGAATGTAAACAACTGGGCTCCTCCACTTTGTTTCTGGGCCTCTGCAATTTTGAAGAGGTTGTAAAGCATCCGCCGCAACACGTTATGATTGTCATAAATATAGCAGAAATGTGAGTCCCTGAACTGCCTTTTGCAGATAAGTCAAATGACTCCAATGCCAAAATTATTCGGGAAAGAAATTATCTAATTAAAATACATGTAGTATTGCTTACGTGCAAGCATGCACTGTAATAAGTTTTACTAATACGGCAATATGGCCCATACATGAAGGTATAACACCGTAGTTTACTGCGTGAAAACACAAAACCAAGAAATGACTATATATTTTTTGTTTGATTCAGTAAATTATGGCTGGCAACAGAAACGGATTGAATACTTCTACATACATTTAAGTTGCTGACCAGTTTTTGTCAAATCGCTCATTCAAATCCATAACTTTTAAGAGTTTCCAAAAAGAATTTGGATCATTGGTTTTGAGTAGAGCATTGATACCAGCAAATTCTTAAAGTGAATTCTAAGTGCCTGTTGCGCAAGTACTTTTGAACCTTTGCACTGTTTATACAAGTGATTACAGGAAATAAAGTCATAACAGTTTTATGTAAGGCTGGCTTGACCGGTAATAAACTATGTTGTTGTTGTTGTTGTTGTTATAAAGTATGGGATTGATTGTATTGCATTGCATCAGGAAATAAATGAAAGTCTTTAATATTTTGTGTTCTCAGCAAACATACAAGCAAGGAGTCACTCGTTCAAATCGGAAAAGTCTCAAATTCAATGCTCAAACATGCTGCTAAAACACTCTTGTATCCAGAATAATTTAGGCATGAAATTCTGTTCCTCAAATTGGCCTAAACAGACAGCTTGTAAACATCGGCGACGCAAAATTTTTAGAATTATGGTAGAGGAAATTGATCTTACGACACTGTTTTCACTACCGCGAAAACTTAGCTCCCTTACATGTCTTTTGTTTACTCCTGCTACGATTTATGTTTATTGATAACACTCCTTTTATATCAATATCAACACTTTTGTTATGTACACTTTCATAACTTTGATTTTAAATATTTGAAACATGCGCTGTTTGGTTAGTAAACACATTGTGCTAAGTCAATTTGAGTGTGAAAGGGGCTGATTATTAGACTCTTACTCGATTATTTCTGAACCACATACGGCTAGGCTCCGCTATCGATGTAAACAGGCTCGGCTTGGCTCTTCATGAACCTTCTAACCCCGACTTGATTCTTCCAATGGCAAGCCAGGGTTGGGTGTGCTGTTAGGCTCGCAATAATAGAAATTTGCGAGTTACTAAAAGTTTGTTCTCGCGTCAATTGTTTTTGCTCAAATGTTGAACATTAAGTTATAATAGAAAAGCATTGCAAATCACACTGCGTCAAAGTTTGAGATCAAAAATTTTCAGGTTATATTCCTTTATCCCGATTGGCTAAAGCAATATGTTAGAAAAGTTTGAACAGTGTTCACACGCTCAAATTTGCCAAAAATGCAAAAAAATCCTTTCAAATTTTGATCAAAATTTGAGCTCAAAATTTGTCCAACAAAAAGCAACAAACAACAAATTAGAGCAAAAATTTTGCCGTGTGAACCCACTCTAATAAGACCACAATGTACCTAATATACAAACCAGCAAAGGAACTACATATACATGGAGCTCCTTTTAGACCTTTTAAGAACCGCGGCAATCTCGACTGTTCTTGTTGTTGGCAGACTCTAGCAGTATACATTAGTTGTATTTAACTATGTTTGGTATTTTAGAAAAGGGCTTTAAACAATAATTGACTCCAGGTTTTCTAGATCCCCTACGTGCGGACTATCTTTTACTCTGGCTGGCTCTACTCTTCAGACATCATGACAGGCTTGATTCGGTTCGACTTTAGAGTCGAGCTGAGCCAAGCCGAGAGCCTAATTTCTCACCTTTCCAAGACAGCATACCGAATGATTATGAAATATGGGAATATTAAAAGGTATGTATGTTTTAAAAATATTAACATATATGCAGTAATTTAATTATTATATTTTAGATTATTTCATAAAATATTAATATTAAAACAACTTAAGTGTTGTTGTTATTTAGTTTGTTCAGCAATGGTTGAAACAGTCACGTTTAGTTCTGGCGGAACTACGAAATATCCTACTAGCTCAGATGGACTTTGTCTTGGAATGGTATATGTTGATGAAAATGGTGGTGAAGAAAGTGCGACAGCGCCTTTTTTCAGTATGTCCGATAACGAAGAACAGCAAACGACAACTACCACTCCAGACTTCACGGAAGGCTCTGAAAGTTCGGATCTTGAGGAAACAAACGTTGATCAAAGGTTAGTACACTCCTTCAGATGTTGAGTTTAAATTTTGGAGCTCAAAATCTACAACAGAATTTGTATTTCAAGAAAAAATTTTTATTAGAAAAGATCATAAATCATAACATATCAAATTAGGAGATTATGTTGCAATGAGATTGAAAAATTTTGTTTAGAAATTTTTTAATCTTATTCAGATTTCTTCGATTTTTTACTTGATAGTGTCACACCTTAAAGTGGCGTTCAAACGTTCAAATTTTGAAAAACTCCAAAAAATAAAGAGTTTAAATTTTGAGCTGAAAATCACAGCGTAGGTACATAAATTTTAATAGTGTATTTCAAGCCTATTTTTTGCAATCTAATTTTTATGCAGTTTGATTGACCTAAAGTACCTTAGTAGTTCAATTTTTTTTAGAAATTTCATTAAAATCAAATAGCTTCAGGACAAATAAACATTTGTACTTACCGCCACTTTTTGGTTCGACGTAGTGTTGTAAATTTTTTCATTATTTATACTTTTTAGCTAGTAGATTTATACCTTTTATTTGGGACAGTTTTATGGTTTCAAGTTTTTCCGCTGCCGTTTTTTTTTATTAAAAATATAAATTTAGTTATGTTGCATGTATTTCTATTAAAAATTAATTTTATGGTTGAAATATATATATAAGGTATGGGATCTCGCTGCTTTCGGCGCTTCGTGTATATTTTTAGTTTTTAAGTTAAGTAGCGTAGTCTAAATATGTGAGTCAAATATATTAACAACCGATATTTGAGTATATTTGCTTATGTTTTGCGATTTTTATATTAATTTCGACCTCTTCATAACATCCGTACTCAAATTGTTGATGTATTCAGTTTCGATCATTCATAAATTGATACTCGCAAAAGTTGGCGTCAACTTTTCTTTGATAATAGCGGACTATAAAGTAAAATTAAATTTGTTCGCACTAAGCTGTAATAAAATATTACCAACCTACCGGAAATTGAACATGCCAACTTTAATAAAATATTTATGTCTTAGGATTCCTTGGAGAACACATTGCGATACTTAGCTATATCTTTAATTTTTGACTTAATACACCGACGAATAACGGGGGTATTTGTACGATACACCACGACTTGGTGTTCTAGACGATATACATTAACCTAAATATTTTATGGTAGTAGCTTCAAAATTGTGATATGTGAAATCAAATGACATTGATATGAATTTTAAGTAATATATAAGCACTAAGTTACATGATAACAAGGCAATGAATACATGAGTCATACCATTTTATATATAACTATTCATATATGTATAAAGTCATTCAATATAAGCCGACAAGAATAACTTAATCCGTTGTTATTAAGGAAATATTATGTTTGAGATTAGTATATAATATAGTTTTTAATATTTAATAATAATAATAGTATATATAATATAATTTTTTTTAATTTTGTGATATAAATCCAAATATATATTTATTATAAAATAATATAATTACTAAAGAGAAATGAATTAAGTTGAATAACAAGTTGCGGCTGTTGAAAGAAATAGTATATATATATAGTTTATTTTTTGTAATTATTTTGCAAACATACAATTTTTATCTAAAATATTATATAATAGCTATATTAGTAGAATATTGCAATTGCACACTTAGGTATTATAGATTTTATTACCTAAGAACACAAAACTCAGATATATGTACATAAAATTTTGTTAATTTTCCTAGAATTATCTTATTTATAATTATTATATTAAGGAACTAGTGTAGCATCTCACTAAGCTAGCATATACATAGCGAATCAGTATTTTAAAAGATGGTTTTTTTGCGACAGTGTCACATCTACTCAATTGTCTAAATTTAATAAATAATATCTTGGAATATTAAATTTTCAAAACTAGCTATATACATATATTTCTTTTTTTCTGAAAATTTATAGAATAGTTTTTTTGGTCCAGATCATAATTTCTCACAAATTTTAGTTTTTGCTGGAGAAATTTAGTTTTTAAATTAAGAGCAAGGCTAACAAATTTTAGGCTTTTGGTAAAGAATTTTTCAAATTTCTTAAATGTCCTGAAAATTTAATGATCTGAATTTTTTAGTATCTGCACGCTCAAATATATTCCGAGTTACTAAACTATTACCTAAATTATCTTGACAATTTCAGTATATTGTAATCGCTTTTAACAGATGATTTATTAATAGCAAAGTTTATTAACTTTCGTTATTATTCTCTTAAATATGGTTGTAAACTTTCAGTACTAATTCTAATAATAATAATATTAATACTAAACAAGTTATATATTTATTAATTTATAATTTAAAGTTTGACAATTATATGACATATATACATAGAATGTCTCACATGTGCATGTCGGATACCTTTTACAAAAAGTTTATCATCGAAAACTAATATATTATTAAGGCTTCATGTAGCACGGAACAAATCATCAACAATCGTTAGACTCGTGAGTGAGTTCGAAATAGAAGACATCAGCAAAATTTTTCACCTGTGTAAGGTTTCATGACCATGTCAAACTTTTGTGTTTTGTCATATTATAGGTATAGTTAACTTTGACACAAATAGTGAAAGATGTTTGTGATATATATTTATAGGTTTAATGACATCTTTACCTTTAGGCTAAACTTAAGTACCGTGTGTCTTGTTGGAACGTCGTGATAAGGCAAACGTGTGTGCCGACAGAGCAGAAAGTATTTATTTTAGCATTAATTTATAGTGGGAGCCTCGTATCTACGTAACTTGCTATATCCTTAAAAATAGACTAATCATGTTTCTGGGTTTTCTCATTTTTGTGAATAAGGTTCGATAAAAAGTAAACTTGATGAAATTGGGCACTTTAGTGAATTTGTGAACTCTATTTTATTAAATTTATTAACTTATTGCTGATACTTCTTTTTGGTTACACCAAATATGTTCAAATATTTTTCAAAACAGATCACCATGTTTCTTTTAGTTTTAATATGCCAACTGATAATAATCATAACGCCCCAGCGCAATAAAATCTCACGTATCGGTGCGACAACTTTTACGTGGCTAAACACTTAGAATGTGATATTAAGTGAGGATCGGTCCAGTATAAGTGAATAGAGTTTCTAGGATAGTTTATGATATGTATATTGCTCCAATCAATTAATCAATAATTTATATTAAAAGTACTCGTAGTCGTAATATCAGTGCAACGATTATCTTTCTGCCTCAGGATTTTCAGCTATCATTGCAAGTCTAAACATTTGTACAATTAAGTTTTCGAACATTTTCCTTGTGTTGGTTCAAAAAAGTTTTCATTGCTCGATTTTAGTTATTCACTTTGCGAACACTTGCAGCTCGTTCAAAATTTACTAATACTACTTTCAAAAAATCCCAATCTGTTCAAAATATATGTATATTGCTCCAATCAATCAATAAAGTATATTAAAAGTACTCGTAGTCGTAATATCAGTGCAACGATTTTCTTTCTGCCTCAGGATTTTCAGCTATCATTGCAAGCCTAAACATTTGTACAATTAAGTTTTCGAACATTTTCCTTGTGTTGTTCAAAAAAGTTTTCATTGCTCGATTTTAGTTATTCACTTTGCGAACACTTGCAGCTCGTTCAAAATATACTAATACTACTTTCAAAAAATCTCAATCTGAATATGTTTTTAACTGTTGAGTGATACGCATATTCAATCAAACAGACATATATACATGTATATGTACATACGTATATCAATATATTAGTGATGTCCGTGCACCGAACAAATTTTGAATTCCGTCTGAACCTAAAAATTTCCTGACCAGAAGTTTAAATCCCCAAAATGTTTTTCCAAATTAACTTTAATACTAAAATTCCTTAACATGTGTTACGGTAACATTTATTTGATCATGATGTGAGTCAAAACCGCTTCTAAAGTTAAGTGTCGACAATTTTGGTATATTGTTGGAGAAAAAATTCGTGTTTGTTAAGTGAAAATTTATTTTTGACAGCGGTCCGGTCAGGAAATTTGCTCAGGTTCATGTATATAATTAGAATTTTAGATTTAACACTCAAGTTTAACCGTATGTATAACTAGACAGGTGCGTAGTAACAGCAGTGGGTGGCCCCTATTTCTGCTCCAGCAAAATTGTTCCCGTGATTTTCTTGTGGAGCCCTTCTTAACTTTTGAATGCCCACCAAAAAATTTTAACAGAGTGCTGCACTACTGTAGTTTGAGTCGAATCAATTCGGCTATGCTTTTCATCAGCTAGCAGCAGCTTTCGCTTCATCCGTGGTTTCTTCAAAGCGAAAAAAACTATTTTCTGTTTTATCATTAATTCTGTGTTCAACCGTAGTATTAAAAATTAAAAAGAAACTATATAATTTTATTACAAAAATTAGTTTATAATGTGATATATTAAGAATTATTATTTTCATATAATATAATATTATTTTATATAGTCAAAACTCTCCTAATATTTAAAACACATTGTACTACGTATGTATATATGTAATGTTTACTTTAGCTTACACAGCTTTATACTTGTGTTTACTTTAATACAGTAACTGCTCACTACGAAAATATTTAGCAAATTTAACTGTAAAATACTTTCTAAAAATTGAGCTTACACATGTGCTATCTATTAGTTCTCTGTAAATTTGTCGAAAAAAAACTATATATTTCTGTAACCCACTTTTTACACGATTCAGCTATGACAAACATTGTCGAATGTGTCTTTGCGTTTAAGTTGAATTTTTTTATCTTCAAATAAGTAGAATACTGGAAGTATTTTGCTAGCTAATTTTATTTCTCAAATAAGTATGTGATCTTATATGTTTTTGAGAGTAATGTAGATTGCTTGCTGCATAGAATAGGTTCAAGTTTTTAAACGCTTTAAAATATTGTGTTTTAATCGTTCAAACATTGTACGGTTTAACTATTTAGATATACAGGTAGATGATATGTATACTATATTCACAGCAAGTAATCTACAGAGAACGTTAACGTCCTAGATTACGCAGATAAAATGTAATTGTTCGATGCGTATGACGAAATTGTAATTCTATAAAACGATTCAGGGTGTCCGCGCCCTTGAAAATTCTTAAAAGTCCCTGAAAACCTTTGAATTGAAAAATTACCCTTGAATTTCACTAAAACACTTGAATTTGGGTCTGAAGGCAGCTCAATGTGTATGTTTTTATTAAGAGATTTTGATAAGAAACCCTCAAAAAGTTGCGAAAAAATTTCGGAGTTTCTCACTGTTTTAATGCTCAATCCATCTTCACAGTTTAAATTTACTTCTTGACTTGACTTCTTGCGTTCTCGGCCACCGACTATGAAACCAATACAACTATATGCAGCGTCTTATCACAGTAGTGCTATGAAAAATTGGAAAAAAATAACATTAATCTACTAATGGAAACAAGAAAAACTTGGCAGGACAAGGTGGATTACATCAATATGATGTATATAACCACCTTGTCCTCCAGGTTTTTTTCTTTCATATTTTATAATAGCCGATGATATGTAATTGTAATTGTACCATGACTTCTTCATTCCAAATGGTTTGGATGAACTCTAAATTGTATCAGGGGCGTCACCAAGGGGAGGCCACGGAGGGCCGTGCCCCCAGTTTGGCTCGGTGCCCCCAGTTCAAATTTTGTGCGCCTCCAGAAAGCCTTGGTGCGGATTTTCTGGCTACGCCCCTGAATTGTATCCTGACTTGGCTGAGTCATATCTGTAGTGGTTAGCAAGACTGAGTGCTGGTTTGTTTTAGTTAACAGTAGTTTTGGTACCGCCTTACCAAAATGATTTTCAAGTAGCTCTTTGTAATTTGTTTAACAAATATCAGTAACGACCCTTGAAAACCCTTTAATTTTGATCCAAATAACCCTTGAAAAGCCTTGAATTTAACTTGGATTTTGTCAAATTTTCAGTTTCAGGTTCTAAATTTTCACTTAACAAATTCATTATTGCTTTTAACCCCAACTAGTTTTCTCTTTGTGGATTTTTATATGTTTATCAGCACAAATCATTCTATAAAATTTATGATTGCGAAATAATTGTTAGAGTGTTGAAGTTAGCGCTTTTAGCAACAACAACAACAACAAGAAAGTATATTAACATTTGCACACTGGCTACCGAACAGTCGGCCTAACGAATTTAGCATCAGACATTAAGGCCGTCATAACGAATTCAAGATTAAAGCAATGGTCTTCTGATAGCCGATTACTAGTTATAAATAGATATTTGATAGCAATAACTCTTCAAAAAACTATTGAGTCCTCATTGAATGCTCTAACATTCAATTTTTTATGCAATTATCAGGAACAACAACAATGAATTTATAACGCGCTTTTTTCGCAGGAGCGTTGCAGAAGCGCAAAAAGAGAATGTAATGATACGTGTACAATATGAAAAATTGTCATGTCATTGGGAATAAATGAGTCTTTAGTTTAGATTTGAATTGAGTAATTTCAAGATCACGATTTCTCAATGTGGCTGGCAGTTTATTCCATTCTGAGGGTCCCAAAAATTGAAAACTGCCATTTCTTGTCATATCAATACGCAATACCCGTTCGTTGGCAAGTCGCGATCCTGTTGAGTTTGTGAGCATGTCGGCAATATATGTCGGACTGTTGACACTAAGTGCGTTGTATACCAGTAAGAGAATCTTGTATTGAATGCGTCGGTCAAGAGGCAACCAATGAAGATTTCTCAAAACAGGTGTTATATGGTCTTGTCGACGGAACGCTGATATAAATAAATAAATGAATATTACACGGTGTAACAAACAAAGTTTATTAACGTAAAAGATACTGATAGTATGACAATCAACCTAACAAGTGTTGCATCTAACGATAACGGTATGTTTAGGGCTTATATAAGAAAATTATTCATTGAAATTTTGTATTTCAAGTAAACTTCAATCTAATATATGCATTGATTGATATAGTTTTTTCGTTAAAATTGTGGGCCGTGCATTTAGCTTGCTGTTTTATGAGATACAAATATCACAGCATTTGTATATAATATTTTGCTTATGCACTACAAATTTTGACCAACTTAATACAACTATATTTCTATTTCTAAAGAATTTTTTCCACACGGTCGAAAATTTAAATCTCTTAAAAATTTATTTTATACAAATACAAATTTTATTCAATCCCTATGGTACATACGAGACTTTACATTTACCGCAGAGTTCTGCTTCTGAAACGCGTTCATACGACTCAAGATTGAATAATCGTTAAACGTTGTCCACACAGCATGCTTACTATTTTCTAACAGTTATTTATTAGGAAACCTCATTTCTTGAAAATTGCATTGTTTATATTTTAGCACTATTTGCAGATTGTGGCCACAATAAACATTATATTGTCTTTAGCTTCAGTTCAAAGTCATGATCAGTGTTTGCTATCATGCATTATTGGCTGTCGGCACACGTCTTCCTTCTTGTAAAACCGCAACACTATTGTTTCTACGGCTGTCATTGTTTAGTAAAACACGCACACAACACACATAAATATATAGATCAATATACAAATGTATATATATATATAAGTTCATGTAATACATGTGTGTTCATTATTATCGAGTACTATTAAACCATATAATTATTAAGCTGACTGAACTGACCCTTATCTTCGGAAAGCTTCTGTGTCTCGTGCTTAGCTTTGAATAGCGCTTACTTTTACGGCTGGACTGGACACCAGGATTTCCAAACATATGGAAATTATTTTAGTTTCGCGTATTACTATGGCATACGCACGTTCACAGTAATTAGCATATATATTTATTTGATTTATTTATACATATTTATATGTTCCACATGTAAAAATGAAACAAATTCACACAACAATTATAATAGTTATTGGACAAAATGTGCAGGCGTTTGCACACGCGCTAAAGTGATCGAATTACAGCGAATTCGTTTGCACTTTATTTGTTTGGAGTAGTTTTAATATTATATTTGAGTATTGACGGTCCAGTCAGTGCTAACGGTCATAGAACTATTAATACTGGCAAACTATAATGGATATTGCCAAAATTTTGGTGCTACAAACCATTGATATATTTGATATAAATCCTATCTCCAGCTGAGCCAGCACCAATTTTGCGGTTTGGTTTTATCGTTGTTGTCTCAAGTAGTGCATCGCATTCAATGGATACATAATGTATAATTGGATCCATGTGATATGTATAGGTTAACTCTTTAGTAGATAGAGGCACACATTTGTAACAGCGTACATTGCGATGAGATGCACTAACTGAGTTATGTCGTGCAGCGTACTTTTGCACATGTTTTGTTATTCGTTCGTTTTGCGAAGTTTCTTAAGCATCGGAGCAAAAGAAACATAGTGGCTAGCATACAAGTCTCGTAGCGAAATAATCAAGGTTCAGGCCAACCACTGTAACGAAAGCTTGTTCAGTGTTATAAGAAATACTCGTGAATTCTTGCGGGGAAAGGGTCGAAGTTTTTAAAAATGATAAGAGAAAGGAACTCATGTTTATATAATAGCATACAATTCAGTACAAATCTATCTATTGCATGTGATACATTCGAGACTTTACATTTCTGCATATAATAATTTTGCAAAAATTATCGAATAAATTGCAGTAAATAATTATAATAAATAAATTTTCCACTGTTTTGGGCTGGATAATGTTGAACCCTCTCATGCCCACTAGGCCCAAATGGACCCAACGCACATTGCGACTCGTTGTGTTTACTGAGTTTGTCGTATATCGTACGTTTGAACGTGCGTTGTTATTCGCTCGCATAGTGAGGTTCCTTAAGGAACCGAGCAACAGCTCTCAGATAGCTCAGTGGTTTGCGTACACAAGTTTCACCCGTGCGGTTCGGGTTCGATCCCTGGCGCAGGCTTGAGTTTGTCAAACATTGCACGATACACAAATTAATTCGGGCATGAAAGGGTTAACGATACACGTACAAGTTGTTACGACATTTTTTTCGCTATTTGGTGTACACGACGACAAATGTAACTAGTAGCTATTTTCTGGTAGTACGTTGATGTAAATATGCACAATGACATTTTTGAGCTTTTTCCTACTCTTCAATCTGAGATATTAATACTTTTACTTTTTTGTCGGACATTGATGTGATAGTGCGTCGCTCGTTGTAGATGACCTTTGTGGCACGCATACTGTTACCGCCACAGCATCCACTGCTCTAAGTAACCTGCTCCGAAACTCTGCTCTAGGTAATCCTGGAGAATCTATATTACCGGAATATATTATCGTTTTGATATAAATTCACCCTGATTGATCTATTATAACATTTCAGTAAATTACAATAATTTAAACTATTTCAGCGAACTTAGTTTAACCTCAACAACTTCTGCGTTAATCAGTATCATGTCAACAACAAACGCAGCGTCACTATCGGTCACAACTACTGTTGCTGGTCAAACCGATATTTGTCGAACGATATCGGTGCCTAACTATTTCTCGACTACCCAGAGTGGCTCATGTGGGAGCGCCACCATGAGCCCATCTAGTTCGTGCAAGAGACTTGGTGAAGACATCCAGGAAAGCACTGACGAATCTTGTGGACTGCCGGCTACTAAACGCAGTCGACGTAAACCACATGGTTTGTATTAACTATTGGATACTGTTTTTGTTGTATTAATTATTTTGAAATCTCAGAACCTGTGGTGACCCTGAAACCGGTGGTACAATTATATTGCTTTGGGATAGTTGTTACATTATTTTTGTTTTGATTTCAGTTCTTTTCTTTATGCTAGCCCTACCTTTAAATTATATAATTACTTCGCATACGGGTCACACGAATTCTTTTTTGACTAATTTCTTTCCCTTTCCCCTTCGGCATAGCTCATCTTCGGCTGTGCGATAATTTTTTATTCGATAGCAAAAGTGACAAACTTTCTCTTTAAATGAACGATAATAGCTACCGCACCTTCTTCAGGGTCAAAATGGCATGAATATGTTTTTAAGGGCTCTCTGGCAAATTTGGCCATACGGGTACCCCGTCTTTCGCAACTCATATCCCGCGATGCAGACTTCTTCGCAAAACCGAGACCACCATTAGTTCATCGAGATGTACAACACGGTCACCAAGATGTTTTCGTGGGACCAATATCAGGCCGCTGTGGGCCTGATTATGGCATGTCGACCCTTTGCCATAAATAACGATTTTTCAAACTTTTTTGTATTGTTGCGTGTTTTACCTTACAACGAATGTGTATTGGGTTATCGAGCGCACGGAATACGACGGTTTTGCTATTTAGAGTCTAACTTGGCTATATTATAATATTTCATGGAGTTTCAAATGTTTTACGATCGACGAACCGATTTTCAAAACGTAGTTAATTTTTCATTTGTTTGGTTATTTATTGCCGGCGTCGCATCAAGAATGGTTTATTATAAGTTTTCGGTACGCTGAATACTATGGTTTCATTATTTAGAGTCCAGGACGAATATTTCAAACCTTTTCAGATATTTTCAATGGATTTAGGGTTATCGAACTCGATTGCTAAAATACAGTCTGTCTTTCAATAGTTTGATTATGTATTGTGTACAGGGCATCAAGAATGATCTATGTATAGTTTTTCGACATTCTGAATACGACGGTTCTGTTATCTAGAGACTAGCTCGAATACTTTGTGGGATTTCAATTTTCTGTAGGTTTAGGGTCCACGACGATTTAGGGTTCTCAATATGTTCTTTGTTACAGTAGTATCAAACACAAAGCCTGTTACATATGGTTACACAAAATTACCACTTGATGAAAACACGCTTGATCCGTTTCATCCAAGCTACCGAGTTACTAGTACCAGTTATTTTTTATGAAATTTTCAAGCGTAAACATTTTAAGTCAAAACTTTTTACTGCTGATCTAGGTTGGTATTGTGTTTTTAAACTACGAAATACATGTTAAAAATTGTTTAACTAATTTTATTTCTTTGGAACTACACGCACGCTACTCAGAATGGTGGGGTGGAGAGCTACACGAAAATAGGAGGGTAACCTTATTGCATTCGACTTGTTGTTCGACTAGTTTATATTTCCTAAATACGCGCACAAGTTGGAATATTGTCCCTTCTGGACATCATTAATAGTCGCCTCATGTCTCATAAAAACGTCGTAAAATTCACAATGGCTTATTTGGACAGAATGCGAACTAAATTAACTGTGTATAGGTTGTAAATCCTAGGAAAATTCAAGAATAATATTACAACAACGAGAAGAGTATTGTTTTAAATAATCCAAGCTATGCCCAACAATGTATTACGTTTTCAGCGTCTAGTATCATTCGATGTATAACTACTACCACGGCTGAGCAAGCTGGTTCCGATAGCCAATTGACGTCCCAATCCTGCCACACAAGCGACTTGATCCCACATTCGTCTTCGTTGCAACGCTACAGTGTTCCAGGATCTCATGATCCTAAATTAGTGTGCGAGTTCTTTGACATAAAATCTGCTGAAAACAGTATGTTCCTTATATATATATAACGTTGAGTAAAATATATATGTGTAATATACAAAGGACAATAAAGATTTTTTTGCGTTTAGTTGTGATCAAACCGCACTACTGGTAAATGGAGTGGAAAACCGATGGGAACCATGAAAGAACATGTACTAATTTGTATATACTAAGCTCTATTTGAAATTATGAAATAGTTTTTACTTTAATAAATCTTCAACGCCTAATAATATTTTTGTGGTACGACGAGATGCGGAGAAGTAAATTTGTTGCATTATAGCTGTAGTGTATAAGAAAATATAAGTTTGAGATATAAAAATTTGGATGCTAATTTATTATTATTATAAGAAATGGAATAGATTTTGATTTTGTACGGTGCTGCGATGTTTATCTTTGCGTTAATAACTGATATACTTTTTAAAAATTTTTAGGTATCGACAACAGCCCTCAGCACAGTTGGACAGCAAGCGGAAGTATCAGTGGTCATGCGGAAGATGACGAAACCGATCTTGACATCGATGCCGAGACAAACGTGGCACCAGTAGACCATGGTCGCATTGACGAAAATAAACCTAATAATCATCGCAGCGGTAATGCTAGACTTCATCATCAACAGCAACAACAACAAAAGGTGGAAGATTGTTACGACGATCAACAACGATGTAAAAATCAAAAGCAACTCCTTCTTCATCAAATGATCGCTGCGTACACTGCTGCAACAGCAAATCAAGCGTCAACGCAATCGGCTGATCAGACGAAATACGACGACTACAACCAACAAGGCGATGAGCGACGACAATATACGTCTTTGACTGCAAACACAACAGCAACAAGTACGACGATAGTAACACCAGCGATCACTTCAGCAATTATGGCTACACCTTCGCCACCGCTGCAGTTGCTCGACAAATCGATATCGCGTTGTTCGTCAGGCAGTCGACGATCGAAGAACTCCGATGATCAAAAAGGTTATTTAAAACAGTTTGTGTTTCATTGCATGGACATCCGCAGAAGTTGGATATAAATCATTATAACCGTTTCACACATGTATTAATGCGTATTTCCTACGGTCTTGAACAAACTTTTGCCCCTGCGGCGGTCTGACCCTGTATCGTGTGGCTCCGAACAAGGCTTTACCAAAGGGATTTAATGGATCTACTCTAGCCGTCTTTTTTGTATGTTAGATCTTTTTGATCTTTGTCATTTCGTCCTAAGAAATGTTGAGTTACGTTATAAACGTTGGATCTGAAGCTAAGGAACTTACACAGCACTAAAGTCGAAGATCCTTAGTAGGTATCTATGAATGTATCAAATAAAGAGTCTGTTAGACACTCCATATTATCACTGATATCAGCGGGATTGGACCGCTCATATCGGTGAACGAAGCTTGGAATCCTGCTACAAACCTCGTACACAAGCTACTTAGGGTCTGTTGCTCAATTTCCTAAAGAAGGTCCCACAGTAGTTAGCGTATAACAACGCACACTTCGACAAAAATTCGGTGAGCACTTTGCTTTGCAATGTTCGCTGTTGCAAATGTCGCATATTGAGTATGTTCAACGCTTTGAAAACGACAACGAACACACGGTCGTTGTCCTTATGATTAAAACGAACACACAGTCGTTGTCCTTATGATTAAAACGAACACACGGTCGTTGTCCTTATGATTAAAACGAACACACAGTCGTTGTCCTTATGATTAAAACGAACACACGGTCGTTGTCCTTATGATTAAAACGAACACACAGTCGTTGTCCTTATGATTAAAACGAACACACAGTCGTTGTCCTTATGATTAAAACGAACACACGGTCGTTGTCCTTATGATTAAAACGAACACACAGTCGTTGTCCTAATGATTAAAAACATTACGACTGTGGGTTCCAGACCTGATTTAATTTAGTTTATGAAAATTAGTACATAATAATAACAACAATTTAACGGATCACTCAAAAAGACAATATCTATCTAGCTTTATTCAGATATATAATTAATAACTACTATTTTTTAATCCGTAGAAGAAGAATTCTATTTGGTTGGGATTATATTGAAGTTTATGGTTTCAACTATGTACGTTTAATCTGTAAATAGTTTTAGTTAATTAATTATGCAATGGTTTGTTTCTGAGGTGTTTCTTTCTGAGGGATCCAAATTTAATGAATGACTATCAATGATTTAGAATATGAGTAAAGAGTAAAGATTAAGAATTATATATCTTCATTTATATTTATAATTTCGTTATTTATCTTCAAGCTGAAGCTATACATCTTTGACTATATTTATAATTTAAAATTTTATTTTCAAACCAGTTTATCTATGCTTGAATATTTATTTTAAGATAGTAAATGCCCGACACCTGGCTGCGATGGCTCCGGACATATAACTGGACTCTATTCACATCATCGAAGGTATAATATACGTTTTGTTATATATTTAGACGTATCCGAATTAATTGTTAATATGACGTCGTGTTTTCTTTTGAAGCTCAAGGCTGGGCTTCCAGGAAAGTTTTTTACAAAATAGTTTTATGTGTTTTGCATTTTTGATATTAATTTAATTGAAAAATAATGTTTCAAATTGCCTGAATATTATCTTATATATTTGTGTATAGCAAGTAGAAGAGTAAGCACCTGGGGAAGGGCGTATATTAATGGTCTTCCGGACACACCCAAGTTTTTTTATATATACGGTGGTCCGTTTAAATGGCCGACCCCCTATCTCAGCCAATAAACCACACTTTTCCAACGCACCAATCACTATTCCTTTTTACATTGTATATCCTAAGATCATTCTATTTTCCACTTACTATTATTTGGTAAGCTATAATTTGGCTTCGGTACCACGCTTTTCAACTTGTGGTGTTGCCTATGAATGTAAGTTGAGTTATGTCAGATACTTTAAAGATGCCAATACACCACACCTATCACTTTTCCTTTTGACATTGTATATCCCAAGATCATACTCTTTTCCACTTGCTATTATTTGTTAAGCTATAATTTGGCTTCCGCACCACGCTTTTCAACTTGTGGTGTTGCCTATGAATGTAAGTTGAGTTATGTCAGATACTTTAAAGATGCCAATAAACCACACCTATCACTTTTCCTTTTGACATTGTATATCCCAAGATCATACTCTTTTCCACTTGCTATTATTTGTTAAGCTATAATTTGGCTTCCGCACCACGCTTTTCAACTTGTGGTGTTGCCTATGAATGTAAGTTGAGTTATGTCAGATACTTTAAAGATGCCAATAAACCACACCTATCACTTTTCCTTTTGACATTGTATATCCCAAGATCATACTCTTTTCCACTTGCTATTATTTGTTAAGCTATAATTTGGCTTCCGCACCACGCTTTTCAACTTGTGGTGTTGCCTATGAATGTAAGTTGAGTTATGTCAGATACTTTAAAGATGCCAATACACCACACCTATCACTTTTCCTTTTGACATTGTATATCCCAAGATCATACTCTTTTCCACTTGCTATTATTTGTTAAGCTATAATTTGGCTTCCGCACCACGCTTTTCAACTTGTGGTGTTGCCTATGAATGTAAGTTGAGTTATGTCAGATACTTTAAAGATGCCAATAAACCACACCTATCACTTTTCCTTTTGACATTGTATATCCCAAGATCATACTCTTTTCCACTTGCTATTATTTGTTAAGCTATAATTTGGCTTCCGCACCACGCTTTTCAAATTGTTGTTTTAACTATGAATGTAAGTTGAGTTATGTCAGATACTTTAAAGATGCCAATAAACCACACCTATCACTTTTCCTTTTGACATTGTATATCCCAAGATCATACTCTTTTCCACTTGCTATTATTTGTTAAGCTATAATTTGGCTTCCGCACCACGCTTTTCAACTTGTGGTGTTGCCTATGAATGTAAGTTGAGTTATGTCAGATACTTTAAAGATGCCAATACACCACACCTATCACTTTTCCTTTTGACATTGTATATCCCAAGATCATACTCTTTTCCACTTGCTATTATTTGTTAAGCTATAATTTGGCTTCCGCACCACGCTTTTCAACTTGTGGTGTTGCCTATGAATGTAAGTTGAGTTATGTCAGATACTTTAAAGATGCCAATAAACCACACCTATCACTTTTCCTTTTGACATTGTATATCCCAAGATCATACTCTTTTCCACTTGCTATTATTTGTTAAGCTATAATTTGGCTTCCGCACCACGCTTTTCAACTTGTGGTGTTGCCTATGAATGTAAGTTGAGTTATGTCAGATACTTTAAAGATGCCAATAAACCACACCTATCACTTTTCCTTTTGACATTGTATATCCCAAGATCATACTCTTTTCCACTTGCTATTATTTGTTAAGCTATAATTTGGCTTCCGCACCACGCTTTTCAACTTGTGGTGTTGCCTATGAATGTAAGTTGAGTTATGTCAGATACTTTAAAGATGCCAATAAACCACACCTATCACTTTTCCTTTTGACATTGTATATCCCAAGATCATACTCTTTTCCACTTGCTATTATTTGTTAAGCTATAATTTGGCTTCCGCACCACGCTTTTCAACTTGTGGTGTTGCCTATGAATGTAAGTTGAGTTATGTCAGATACTTTAAAGATGCCAATAAACCACACCTATCACTTTTCCTTTTGACATTGTATATCCCAAGATCATACTCTTTTCCACTTGCTATTATTTGTTAAGCTATAATTTGGCTTCCGCACCACGCTTTTCAACTTGTGGTGTTGCCTATGAATGTAAGTTGAGTTATGTCAGATACTTTAAAGATGCCAATAAACCACACCTATCACTTTTCCTTTTGACATTGTATATCCCAAGATCATACTCTTTTCCACTTGCTATTATTTGTTAAGCTATAATTTGGCTTCCGCACCACGCTTTTCAACTTGTGGTGTTGCCTATGAATGTAAGTTGAGTTATGTCAGATACTTTAAAGATGCCAATAAACCACACCTATCACTTTTCCTTTTGACATTGTATATCCCAAGATCATACTCTTTTCCACTTGCTATTATTTGTTAAGCTATAATTTGGCTTCCGCACCACGCTTTTCAACTTGTGGTGTTGCCTATGAATGTAAGTTGAGTTATGTCAGATACTTTAAAGATGCCAATAAACCACACCTATCACTTTTCCTTTTGACATTGTATATCCCAAGATCATACTCTTTTCCACTTGCTATTATTTGTTAAGCTATAATTTGGCTTCCGCACCACGCTTTTCAACTTGTGGTGTTGCCTATGAATGTAAGTTGAGTTATGTCAGATACTTTAAAGATGCCAATACACCACACCTATCACTTTTCCTTTTGACATTGTATATCCCAAGATCATACTCTTTTCCACTTGCTATTATTTGTTAAGCTATAATTTGGCTTCCGCACCACGCTTTTCAACTTGTGGTGTTGCCTATGAATGTAAGTTGAGTTATGTCAGATACTTTAAAGATGCCAATAAACCACACCTATCACTTTTCCTTTTGACATTGTATATCCCAAGATCATACTCTTTTCCACTTGCTATTATTTGTTAAGCTATAATTTGGCTTCCGCACCACGCTTTTCAACTTGTGGTGTTGCCTATGAATGTAAGTTGAGTTATGTCAGATACTTTAAAGATGCCAATAAACCACACCTATCACTTTTCCTTTTGACATTGTATATCCCAAGATCATACTCTTTTCCACTTGCTATTATTTGTTAAGCTATAATTTGGCTTCCGCACCACGCTTTTCAACTTGTGGTGTTGCCTATGAATGTAAGTTGAGTTATGTCAGATACTTTAAAGATGCCAATAAACCACACCTATCACTTTTCCTTTTGACATTGTATATCCCAAGATCATACTCTTTTCCACTTGCTATTATTTGTTAAGCTATAATTTGGCTTCCGCACCACGCTTTTCAACTTGTGGTGTTGCCTATGAATGTAAGTTGAGTTATGTCAGATACTTTAAAGATGCCAATAAACCACACCTATCACTTTTCCTTTTGACATTGTATATCCCAAGATCATACTCTTTTCCACTTGCTATTATTTGTTAAGCTATAATTTGGCTTCCGCACCACGCTTTTCAACTTGTGGTGTTGCCTATGAATGTAAGTTGAGTTATGTCAGATACTTTAAAGATGCCAATAAACCACACCTATCACTTTTCCTTTCGACATTGTATATCCCAAGATCATACTCTTTTCCACTTGCTATTATTTGTTAAGCTATAATTTGGCTTCCGCACCACGCTTTTCAACTTGTGGTGTTGCCTATGAATGTAAGTTGAGTTATGTCAGATACTTTAAAGATGTTGGTATAGGTATTGGCGTAAAATTGTATATGTCCGTGTACATATTCTATTGTAAACTATTATTGTATTATGTTCAATTGTGTTTTAAATATGTTAATTCTATTTAATAAAATCCGTTTCAAGTTTTATTGTTTCTTAGAATTTCGATCTGCCAACAGCTGTTTTATAGTCGTAATATATTTTTCAGTATATCTGGATGTCCTCGGAAAGACAAAGCAACAGCAGAACGTAAGCATTTTTTGCACAAATTTAGAATTATTAATAACTATCTAGATTCTTTTTAACTAAAATTGTTTGGTATGAAGTTAGATCCCAGCATTTTGCCCAAATGATTCTATATTATAATGGCTACTATTGCTTTCAAATTTGTTGAAGCTTAATTTTATGACTGGACGATTTGTTAAGGTTGGGGTTCTTTAGAGCTTAATTGGATGGTGATTCAGAGTTTATAAACTTCTTCCATAATAATATCGTTATCCAACGGTGGCCCAAAATTAAAAAAGCTTGAACTCTTATGCGCGGCTAAACTTAAGTTGACCCCGCTAACCATCGTGTTTTACGATCCCCGATATGGAATCCACGGCCACAAATTACGGAACAATAGGCTATTCGATTTGGTTCATTACTAGCGCGGCCTTAGAGATTTGCATTTATTTTAGAACAATTCAGTGACATTTTATAGCGTTGAAATAAGATTCGGCTCTGTTCGCGAACAAACTTAATGAAACTGTAACATCGTAAACGGAACGTCCTTTTGACTTATGAATTAGTGTTCGCGAACAAAACCCTTGCAAATTGAAACACGACAAAATTGTGTTCGTGAACAAATTTGATATTCACGATCAAAAACTAGCATTTTCTAACCGACTAGAATTTTTTACAAAGAAACAAAATAGGATGGTCACCGGGGTCATTTTAAGTTTAGTTGTTCATTATGTTGACGTTACTCATATGGCGTAGAAAATCGGTTATTCAGTTTTATGTTCGACTGTTAGCGCCTAACTGCTATTTCACAGCCTCGATTTCATCCTTTGTGTATTAGAACAGGATCCAACTGCTATGGGTATAGTAATCTTACTAAAAAACCAAACGAACTCGGCACAAACAAAGGAAGCAATATAGTATTTAAAATATTCATACGTTGCCAATACCGAATGCAAATATGAAATATAATTAGTATTATTATTATTACTTACTATTATGAAGAGTCCATTATAAATACATCTGTACAAATAAATAAAAACGACCACATCATCGGATAACGCACAACACATGAGTATGGCCGAGTGTCTTCTACAAGTTTATTATAACGGACTCTTGCTATTATTGATTGAAACGTATTTTTAATAGTTTTCGCGGAAGTATCTAGCATAAATTAAAATTTACACTAATTATAGACAATTTCATTTTTTAGTGCTACAATCAATGCAAGAAACACTTCTCAAATGCCCGACCGAAGGATGCTCTGGACGAGGACACGTTAACAACAGCCGATCTAGTCACAGAAGGTAAGCAGATGTGCTATGTCTAGTATCTAAATTGTATTCTGTTTTATTGCAGCCATGAATCATGATTGCGTTTGAAAATTTAATAGCGGTGTGGTTGGTCTAATGCCAAAAATATATAATCGCAAACAAACATTTAAGACAACCAAACGATGTTTGCGAATCAAGCAATAGAATTCACACAACGAATCGTCATCGGGGGATTCGGAAGTCTATCATTGTTGAGTTTAAACAATTCTTCTGTATTTAGCTTCGTAATAGTGAAGTCTTTGCCAATGGCATTTGCTGCCCATGCTACATAACGAATTAAATAACTACCGGCCAGCCAGGTTGCTGCCCTCTTAAGGATATTGCAAAATTGGTCAGCTTATCGTTTCAAGAAATTGCACAGTTTTCGCACGGATAAAACAATCGTTTAGACGACGGCCGCTATTGCAGGTTTTGCACAATATGGCGTAGAAAAAGCGGACAGATTTATCTCAAGCAATCGTTTGAAAAAATCAGTACGATGCCATCGTTTTTATTGCCTGTTTTACGCGTTTTATTCCAGTTGTCGCCTCAGAATTTACCAAAAATTACAATACATAATTACCTCAAATTCCTCCTTCGCCTGACATCGAGTTTCATTAGTAATCACAATTATCTAATTTCTCTACGGCTTTATTATAATATATTCTGCTTTGAATACCTACCCTGTTTCATAGCCTCGGGTTTGCTAGCGATGCTATCAAAATTGTTAAATTTTAGCCTATCCGGATGTCCAATTGCGGCAATGATCAAGCAACAAACACGTGAAGCCAAAGCAGCACTCAACGGTAAAATATTAACCTATATATATATTTAACTAGACGTGTTGGGATTTGTATAAATTTTTTAAGTCAATTATATATTCTTAACAGCGGTAAAGTAAAAATAGCGGTACGCACGACAGGATCGCTATGTTTTCGAGCATCCCAAACCCAATTTTTTACATCACTGTATTCTAATGGCTTTTACAAATAAAAATATAAAACTAGGCTTTAGAAATTTAGTGAAGTTTTTAGCATTGCCGTTATCGATAGGCCAGACCGGTGATATATTCTAACGTATCGATTGGATTACATATTTGGGTCACTCAGCTAGAGCAAAGTTTCTACCTTTGACAGAGCAACGTACTAAAGTGACGAAGACTACATCGCCTTCAACTAAACTACCACGGCATGTTGTTTGTGATCACATAATGCCACACCTGCTTGTCACAATTACAATATTGATTGAAATATTTCAATGACTGAGGAATTATAATAATCTTACGTTTTATGAAACAGTACAATACAAACATAATGCGTTATGAAATTAATCTTTATTTATTAAGAAATTACAAATGGTTTATGCTTTCACAACGCACACAAACGCTGTATCTTCTAAATCTATGGGACTAATATAATGCCTTGAAGTACAAAAAATGATTAATTTCATTTGCATGGTAATGATGTGCTTAGGAATTGCAATTTATAATGCTTTTTTGCAATAAATTAACTTTAGCTGCATTTTCTAAATCTATGGAACTAAATACCTTGAAGTTCAAGTAATGACTATCTAACTTCTTTTTGATTCTAAAGATGTCCTTAGGAATTGGAATTTATAATTCTATTTTTGCAATAAATTATTTTTAGCTCAGAAGGCTCGTTTTAGCATTGACAGTGTTGCGAATAGTAACGAGTTTGATCATCAATCAGCAACACCTCTGAACACAACTGGAATTAGTGTTGTTAACCAAGGATCAATTATTGGAACTGATGAACCGGACATTCTGGCATGCAATCGATCATACTCAAGTTCACAGGTAGCTTAAACTCTTAGTGGTGTTAAAAATCTTTCTTTGAGGATTCCAGGTTCTCCTTAAAATAAAAAATATTTTATTCTTAATATCAAAATTCAGCGAATATGAATAAGAACTTAAAATAAAATAGACTTTTTACTACAGTCTGTTCATCATTTTTACACGACTGAAAACTTACAGGCAGAAAGCTATGGTATCAACTGCCGTTAGGTGGTTGAGCGTTGCGTAATTTAACTACGATGACATAAATATTTGATGATATATACTTGGCGATAGTCATAATTCAATAATGGAAGGTACAATCTAATATTTTGTTGCGCAAAGTTGGATAAAGGCTGCTGTTAGTTTATCGAACGGTGTAAATTGTTCGACCTATGGATTGACTCTTCCTTGTTTTTTGGGCTTAATGCTGAAATTATTTTTTTTACCTTATGTAAGTCTATGTCACATCCAACTTATTGAATCACCGTATCTTTTGTTGCACTAAACTTTCTGCGGCCGCCATATGTCGTCTGATGGATTTGAAAATCGTAGAAAGTCGAGTGGGCAACTAATTCTTTTAAGCTTAACTTTGTAATTTTATTGGTGACTGTTTATATATCTTTTCCATGAATTATCGCGCTAAAGAAAGCCACATCACATCTTTAGGTTTTATAACCCTCAGCACAAGAGCATCGGTGTCTTTCCAAATGTGGTTGAGACCGAATGCACTGTCATATAATGTCGACGTGTTTGAAAATGCACTGTACCATTCTGCTTTGGATTTCGGTTTAGTCGAAGCAACACTATGCACTAATAAGTAATAGATCTATGTAGAATAATACTACTACACGTGCTAACTCTTGGGGTAAATTTGAACAAACGGAGCCTATCAGCAAAAACTGCAATGAAACATCCTCGACCCCTCCAGGTATTTTCGTCGGTTGGATAAAATGAGTGTGAAAAAGCGAGAGGGGACAACTCCATAATATCGGCCCAGTAAGACCAAAAGTCATGCCTTTGCATTTGTCCACCAGGTTGGAATCAAACCGATATAATTTTATTAAGTGTAAATTTACTTTTATCTGCGAATCCTTTAATCAAACCTGATTAGAAGCTTAGTACAAGCTTTTTTAGAACATTAGTGCAAGACTTTTTCGTACGATATGCAGTTACCACGTAATATGCTACGATCAGTGTTTGGTTAAAATTACAGATTATGTTATGATTTTCAAAACTTGTGAGTTATGTAATGCCAAATACTTTCTTTTCAATGCAACTTTTTAATAATTCGAGGCGTTTGCCGTGCTTCGCTTTCATCTGTTGAACAGATGGTGACCGAACTAGTTTCTATGCCTATGTGATCTAATTTTATGTGTTTTTGTTAACGAAATAGAATAGGTTTCTACGGTATTAATTATCGACGAAAGATGTGACAGTTAGCTTTAAGATTACTATCAGTACGGCTAAACCATCTTTTTAACAATTTATTTTGTACTTTTTCGGTTTTAGCCTTCAACGCCTTCCAGCGCTATCCAAGATCGCAGGAGTACAAGTCCGATTTCACATAGTTCGCCTCCCGATGCGACTTCCGCGATGCTGGACAAAATTCGTGAACTTGCTGCAGTTCATTCACAGCCTCATGACCTATGCAAGCAAGGCCCGGATGCAATATTGGACTTATCTGTGAAGGTAAGGAATTATTTTCAGTATATCAATCCGAGTACCGTTCGCTATTATAGGTCATGAGCGCCGACTGGTTATTTGTTAGTTTTTTTCATGATTTGAGAAGGTATTTAAATATTTAATAGAAGGTATAGCTAGTCCTGAAAATATTTATTGCTAATTCGATGTTTTGAAGTGTTTCGGTAAAATTTAGGCCGACTGTTGAAAGTAAAGTTTTTTAACGTAATGCGGCGTTTACGTTATAAAGGACCCCCATGTGAAAGGTTTGTCTCCCAATGGTCTAGACCACACCATCCGGTGGTATACGGTATATACCTACACTATAGAATGCAACAGATGGTGTACCAGACACCATCAACTTAATTATAGTGGCTAAATCTACGTATTGTTTTTACTGACGGTGTCACGGACACCATCCAAAAGACATTATATAAGGCGTGTAAATAACGGCATGATGTAGCTAACACCCTATAAATTTATGGTGTGGTCTACACCATACTATTATCGACACTACACTACCTATGTATACTATCTGAAAATACAATCACAAAAATCAAGGTGTCAAATACACCATATATTTGATGGTGGCAGAGACACTGATGGTGGACAAAACTTTCACATGGGGATACTTTATAACGTAAACGATGCATAATTAATAAGATCTGCGGAAGGCCCGTAAATTTTCAAGAGCATTTTTACATGATGTATTGGTTCAAATTTTGTCATAAAACAGCTATTGAAAATGAAGTTTTCTCGAAATCATTGTTATGAATTTATGTAGAATTAATTTCCCATTTTAAATATATTGTTTAAGTGTTAATATCCAAATTATATATCCAAATATTAGTGCGAATTGTTACTCGTCTATTGTATATCATCCTTATTCAAAACATACATAAAACTTGTTCGTTCAGACTAAACCGAGCAGCAGGAAAAATTTGCTCCAAAATTATATAACTGATATATTTTATCGTATTATTTCAGGTAAAATCACATATGGCCAACAGCGAACAGTTCAATGATTGTAAGATCCAGCCGGCGGACGAATACCTGGCAAACGAAATAACAACTGAGCGATATCGTCATAGCGATTCTTACGATCAGTCTATTATGATCCCAAATGATTCGCTAAAGAGTGAGATCAACAATTCGCTGATCTGCTATCAAGATGCGATCAATGCTAATCCGGGCGATATTCTGGATTTGTGCAAGCGTGACGAATCAGCCGCGACAACCGAAAATGACTGCCAAAACAATGATGTAATTTCAGTTGGAAGCTGTGCAACTGCTGAAGTTGATGAATCCAGCTCGATTCAAGCTAAATCAGCGATGGGTACAACCGCGGGATTGGTAACACCTGCGGATATTTTCAAGGCATTCATTGGCATGGTTATGGCTCAGCAACAACAACAATTAGTGCCGAACGGTACTGCTACTCTTGGTCCCACGAACACTACCACAGTTAAGCAGCAGCCTGCGCAAACAGTGCCTGGTCTGTAAGTTGGATAAATACCTGAGTTTCGAGTTGCTGTACTTAATTTTGATTTGGACTCGCAGTTTTACTAGGTGCAGTGGCGCACCCGTAGAGGATCCCTGCGCCGTGCGGAACATTTTGACAAAAAATTAGTAAAATGAGCAAAAATTGAGCCAAATAAACAAAAATTGGCAGAAAATAGGCAAGATCGAGGTAAAATTGACAAAAATTCGAAAAAATTTTAAGTCCTATGAGATTTGAAAATTTAACCTCTTTGGCGTCCTCCCCACGCCCGACAATGGTGTCGATAGGTATTTTTAGACATAAGGCTAAAGTAAATAATTGTGATTTAAATTGCAATGGTATTCGTTGATATGCAGTGTTCAGGGGCGCAACACACTATTTCAAAAGTGAAAGGGCCGCCTACTCTTAAACTGATAGGGACAATTGTGTTGGCTGCCTTAAGCCGCTCTCCTTTGGTCGAAATATGGAGACGCCGCCTACTCTTAAACTGATATGGACAATTGTGGTGGCTGCCTTAAGGCGCTCTCTTTTGGTCGAAATATGGAGACGCCGCCTACTCTTAAACTGATAGGGACAATTGTAGTGGCTGCCTTAAGGCGCTCTCCTTTGGTCGAAATCTGGAGAGGCCGCCTGCTCTTAAACTGATAGGGACAATTGTGGTGGCTGCCTTAAGGCGCTCTCCTTTAGTCGAAATCTGGAGAGGCCACCTACTCTTAAACTGATAGGGACAATTGTGGTGGCTGCCTTAAGGCACTCTCCTTTGGTCGAAATATGGAGACGCCGCCTACTCTTAAACTGATAGGGACAATTGTAGTGGCTGCCTTAAGGCGCTCTCCTTTGGTCGAAATCTGGAGAGGCCGCCTACTCTTAAACTGATAGGGACAATTGTGGTGGCTGCCTTAAGGCGCTCTCCTTTGGTCGAAATATGGAGACGCCGCCTACTCTTAAACTGATAGGGACAATTGTAGTGGCTGCCTTAAGGCGCTCTCCTTTGGTCGAAATCTGGAGAGGCCGCCTACTCTTAAACTGATAGGGACAATTGTGGTGGCTGCCTTAAGGCGCTCTCCTTTAGTCGAAATCTGGAGAGGCCACCTACTCTTAAACTGATAGGGACAATTGTGGTGGCTGCCTTAAGGCGCTCTCCTTTGGTCGAAATCTGGAGAGGCCGCCTACTCTTAAACTGATAGGGACAATTGTGGTGGCTGCCTTAAGGCACTCTCCTTTGGTCGAAATATGGAGACGCCGCCTACTCTTAAACTGATATGGACAATTGTGGTGGCTGCCTTAAGGCACTCTCCTTTGGTCGAAATCTGGAGAGACCGCCTACTCTTACTGCGCTTTTGCTCGCGTTTTATCGCCGTTAACGTAGATACGTTTTGGTATCTGGACTGGCGTTGGACAATGGCCGGGAAACAACCAAGAAGCTTCTCTGCCTGCGATACAAACGTAATGTTCGTAATAGCGGCCAGCCTTTGGAAAACCGCCGAAATAAACCTGGGCCGTCTGCCGAACAACAACTTTCACGACCGTTACGCAACACAAGTCTAGATTGATGCTTTAGAATAAGAGAATGAAGACTTTGCTTATTGGCAGTTTGTCCCCGTATATGGCTGATCGTTGATCACCAGTACATTTTGTGTTGCACTAAAATCAGTTATGTAGAGTGACTTTGTCCGGTTACACCAGTGAAGCTCGCTTGCGAGCAAGAATTCGAGTGGTGAGAACAATCCCCCGAAGTCTGTTGTAGAAAGCACACACAAACAAAGCCTACACACAGTACGCAGGTGCAGCATTATATAAACCGTGAGTGATGAGTCATAGTTACGCCCGCCTCTTTTGATAGCCAACGTATGCAGTAGACAAAACATCATACAACGAGTACAAAACAATCAACTAACAATTTAATAATTCAATAAAACCCTAAATTGACCGTGAAAAGAACGTTAAAGAATTCAATTCGACACTTGAGAAAAATCTCATTTTTTATACCAAGTATGAAGCAAAAGTGTGAAAAATATTTGCCACACAATATTTTTGACACTACGAATCAGCTTGTTGGCCCAGAAAACCCCATATCCGACACTAAAACCAATAATATGCACACATTTAGGTGCATTTCCCACGATTTTTCACTAAATATGAAATTTGGCGCCAACTATAAGCTTATTGACTCCAGAATGGGAAGTAGTTAAAATACTTGTTATATATCATTGAAAAGCCCTGGTAAAGCTTCATGGAATAGGCCTATTAGTTTGCGAATATCTCGTGTACTTATTGAGAAAAGTCGCAAAAACTGGAGGGTTGGCCCGAAAAATGGGCCAAAATGACATCATTTTGCCCCATAACTTTTTCCACGGCAAACAATTCAAAAATCGGGCTCCGTCACTACACCTAAATGGACCATTGCGGTTCGAATGAGCTATCTTGCAACAAAATCCGCCCAACCGTTATCGAGATCCAGGTGCGACAGACACACACAGACAGGACCTCCTCAACCACCCCCCCACCTCCAGAGCCAAAATTGAAAATTCTCGCTCCACTCGAATTCAATTATTACAACTAGGTATGTCCAAAATAGTTGCTATAAATAAATATTAACATTATATAATGCATAGCCTTTGATTGTTTTTCAATGCGATGCATGTAATATATGTATTAATTGTTGGCTTGGATCAGTATTTACTAGTGTTAATCGCAAAGATTCTTGCCAAAATTACATTTTTATTTGAATAGAAACCGTAAAATTTTCAGTATTTATGTAATTATGGTTTGTGTTTTTCTTCGTTTTTCAGCAACACCCTGCTTCAAATTGCTAACATGGCTCAACAGTCTAAAATAGGCTTGAACGGTACTGTACCGCAGACAGTTACGGGAACAACCTGCCAAGGTTTGACAATGAGCGATGAATCTTCAACTGGATCTCAGGTTATCAACTCGCTGAAAAGCTCTGAAGTAGCTTCATTCGACGTCGCAAATAACGTCCACAATCCGATGAGATTCGATGAAGATGCTGACGGCACAGAGAAAATCAGTTTTTCCGAAGCTTACGATGATACGGGTAAAAGGTATGAAAAATTTTCATCGTTCCAATAATAAAATAGTTGTTCGATATAGGCTGTATTGTAAGTGAAGGTTCAATGTGTTTCGAAAATGCGGATTTAGTTCAATCATTTAGAATCCAGCTATACTTTATAATACTTTGCGTTCTGAAATGAACTTATTTCTAATAGAGAACAGATATGAAATTCACTTTGTCATATTAGATTTTTACACACATTTTATCGTGGTTTCGCATAAAACAAATCAACATCGCTCCTATTATACAACAGTTTGCGTCTGTCTTTGTTCAAAATACTATAATAACAGCTCCGCTTTGTTTCAACTTTCAGCAAGTTTACCAATATTTTATGAACAATTCTTCTTGTTGCATTGTTTTTTAAATGTCACACTCAACGGTGTAATTTATCGATGGTATGATATACATGCCCATGTGAATGGGTAGGGGTGTTACCTATAAAAGTCCGGACTCTCTTCCCACCGAGGGCTCGGCTTCTCTCTTTTTCCCTGAGAGGTCACCTGATCCCAGCATGGAGCCTCCGAAAACTTACGTGATTTTCACGGCGACAACGCCGCCGTATACCCCCAACTACCCGGAACCCCATGACCTCGTCCTAAGTATGGTCATATATATTTATTTCAATTATTTAAAATTTCGAATTTCATTATAATCATTTCAATATCAATACATATTTAGAATATCAATATATATTTTGAAAATGCTTGTGGGTTTTATTTTGATTCAAATTTTATTTTTTCAGTGCATCATCACTACTGCTAACAACAGTACCTCGTCAACAGCAAGAAACCAACAATTCACCATCGCTTCATCACAATGACACCAATGCTGCTGTAGATGACGTGTCTATAACAAAAAATTCAACTCCTGAACCGTTATCATCGTCAATGTTGTCGGCAATTTCAAATAATAACAACAACAATCGACGTCGACTTAAACCTGCCGAACTTCAGTTACTTTTAGGCGAACTTCAAACTCCGGAACCGCGGTGTCCAACTGAAGGCTGTGACGGATCTGGCCACGCGACCAACAACTATTCAAGCCATAGAAGTTTGAGCGGATGTCCACGAGCGCTGGCGAAACCCAAACGTGGCGGACATAAAGATGAAGCGGAATTATTGAGGTAAGTATAGCTGTTTTACGCTGTATTTCAAATTTGTGTTGCACATTTGTGTTTCAAATTTTCATAATTCTTTACTTCATTTTATTCTTTAACCCTCTCATGCCCGTAAGGTCCAAATGGTCCCAACGCACATTGCGACTCGTTGTGTTTACTAAGTTTGTCGTATATCGTACGTTTGAACGTGCGTTGTTATTCGCTCGCATTGTGAGGTTCCTTAAGGAACCGAGCAACAGCTCTCAGATAGCTCAGTGGTTTGTGTACACAAGTTTCAACCGTACGTTTCGGGTTCGATCCCTGGCGCAGGCTTGAGTTTGTCAAACATTGCACGATGCTTAAATTAATTCGGGCATGAAAGGGTTAAACAAATTATATGTAAGCTTTTACTATTTTTACAACGTAAAATTTAGTTTATATTTCATTTTTGCTTGAACGATTTGAAAAAAAAATCAAAAATGTGTTATGAATTTTGCCGTATTTTAGGTTTGAACCAACAAATTTTTTTAACGGAGATACGAGAAATGACATAAAACTTAGGATATTTGTGAAATATAGGTCATTTACACAAGAACAATAGAATGCATTGGTTCAACTTTGTTGGCTACTGATATTCTTAGCTTCCATACCCTTAGTTTGACTGTTGAAGTCTCCAAAATTTTGCCCAGGTTTTGTATTTTTTAACTTTTACTAGATAAAATATATATTCTTAAATGTTTCAGGAAATTTTCGAAAGCACTATGCGTTCGAATACGTCATGATTGAGTAGATTTTTATTTTAAATGTCCAAAACTTTCTTATAAGAGGATTGTACTAGTATATTCCTCAGTGCACAGAATTTTTAATTTAGCCCACATTATATTGATATTCTCACATATATTGATTACACAATATAATATTTTGCCGATTAATTTCTCACTGAAATATTTTAAATTACATAATGAGTCAGTTATATACATTTTTCGAATACCTATGAACCTCCTGTGGAAAGCTAAATGTACTAGTTGCAGATTCTCTAACACCTACACTAAAGTTCGAAGCATATTTATCCATACGATCCATATCATGCTCATATGCGGGATTATATCACCGATCCCCCTGTGAGCTAAACCTGACCTTCATTGAGGCTCCGTAGCTCTGCTCCCACAACGCCTCGGGAAATTTTGACAAAAACCCGGGAAAATGAACAAAAATTTGGCGAAAATTGGAAAAATCGGAAGAGCGTTGGCCAAAGTTAGGGGCAAGTTTGGTAAAATAAGGGCCAAACAATTTTGATAATGTGAGTTCCAAAAAATTTCAGAAGTTTTTTTCCCATGCCGACCTCCACCCGCCAACAAATACCCCTCGAAGCACCTGGGACATCGAACCTCGCTTATGTATGATCTATACCAAATTATATATTTCTTCGATTTATGTTCCAGGTGTCCGGTTCCAGGCTGCGACGGTTCAGGTCACATTACGGGAAAATATCAGTCGCATCGGAGTGCTTCGGGTTGCCCAATTGCAAGCGAACGCATCAAACTAGCATTGCAAAATGAAGAATCAGTAGCCGCCACAGCTACATCAGTCAAACTTAGTCAGCCTCAACAAGATACAAAAAATGACTTGGTCTCAAAGTGAGTCTTTATTATCGAGGTGGTATAAACATTGAGTCATTAGGTCGCGAAGGTCTTCCGGCTTAGGGGTGGGAGGGTAGATGGTCGGCGGGGGATGAAGAGGTTTTCGGAGTGTATGGGTTAATTTGTGAAATTTTTTGGAACATAATTTTTTTCTAACTTTGGTACAGTTTTCTCCAATTTTTATAATTTTGACTAAATTTTTCTTAATTTTCTCTTATTTTGTCAATTTTAACCCATTATTTGAAAGTTTTCAACCAATTTTTTGGCTAAGATTTGGCTTGATGGGCCGGGGGAATCCAAGCTTGCTGATACCTTTAGAGGTCAACTTGATACTTCAGATACAAGCGACATTGTAATTATAGGATAGTCCATTTAAGCATAGTATGCGGATAACTAAGTGAGGTTTTAGGGAAAATAGCGAAAACGATAGTCTCATCTGGGGTTTGATTATTGACAAATCAACTTTTTAAGCTCTTAGCAATCGGTCTAACTACGTTCTTGCTAAATTATTACTGTGTCTAAAGTTTGAATATCAGTCAGATTGGTATTTGGCGATTAACAATCGAGGGTCCGTTCTGAAGCTTAAACTTAAAAGATCACATTGCATATTGTTTTCCTCGATTTTTTGTCCGACTGAGCTATACATCACCTTATAGGCTAAGCTCCAGCACTGCATTGTCCCAATATGGTTATATCAGAGTAGTTTATTACTTCTGTTACATATCTATACATAAATATAAAACGTGTATTTAGATAGTTGTACTTTGAAGGCATATTTTGGATTATAATTGCAAATTTGTCATATAACTTTGAAGGCATATTTTGGATTATAATTGTAAATTTGTCATATATACAGAATAATGTTTATCTTCAGACCACCAACTAACGTATATGATAGCAAAGAATCAGATGTGAGCAATTCAATACTCAGAAAAATTCAAGAAGAATTGGCAAGCAATAATAAGATTTGCGATGGTCGTTTTGATAAAATGAGTAAGTTTTAAATGTATAAAAAATTTGTATTATTTTTATTCTTTTATTTTTTTATTTCAGTTTCTTAGACCATATATGCTCATGGAGGATAGCGGGGGTACCATGTCCCCTTGAGCTTTTGACCTGAGTCCATGTATGTCTTAGATCAAGTATGATATAACTTTGTATGTAACTTGAAAACCCAAGCTCACAACCACGACCTTACGCTCATTGCTTATGTAAACACTGCATCAGTAATTCGAAATCGATTTAAGCGCTAGCGTTCAAAATCCACAGAGTATGTGCGGCCTGCAAATCAATTGTAGTGCCAAGGCCGCGACGTTCTTTGAACTATTTGTATACAACTCAGTTTATTAATTTTCATTATGAAGGTACTGTGGGAGAATAAAATTTCTAAAAATACGCACCTTAAAATCTAAATTGCAATTACAAGTTCAAATTGTAATTTAGATTTTTATACAAAGAACTATTTGTATACAACTCAGTTTATTAATTTTCATTATGAAGGTACTGTGGGAGAATAAAATTTCTAAAAATACGCACCTTAAAATCTAAATTGCAATTACAAGTTCAAATTTTAGTATATTGTATGAAGGAAGTGCTACTTGGATTTCATGTATATACGTAACATATAGTAAGTAATGAGGAAACAATAAAATTAGATATATATGTATGCGTGTTGAATTATATTATTATGTGCTTTTTTGTGTGATAAGATACTTCGAACTATTAAAATATAAATATAAGTTTGATTTTTTAGAGATACAACTTGAAGACAACCACAAGATTAACGTACCAATTGCAACAAAAGCATCATTTCCGCAGCAAATACATCAGGAGGCTCTAAAGTCACCAACACAATGCGCACCAACAGAATCAAACTACGGGTCACTTTTAGAACAGCAACAGCGGTTATCACGGCTACAGGCAGAGGTAACATTTTGGTGTCATCGATGATAGCTAACAGTCCTGCTACTTTAAGACAACCACAAGATTAGCGTACCAACTGCAACAAGAGAATCATTTCCGTAGGAAATACATAATTGTCATCAGGATGCTCTAAAGTTACCAACACAATGCACTCCAAAAGAATCAATCGTACGGGTGGCTTTTAGAACAGCAACAGGCTACAGGCATAGGTAACATTTTGGTGGCATACATGATAGCTAGCCGTCTTGCTACGTTTTACACTACGCAGACGCCCGAAAACGTTTTTCAAATTTGGAAGTAAGAAGACAATGTAACTGCAAAAATTCTGAAAGCACATCAATTTAGTTTATTAACGAATAATATTTATAGATATTGGTGAGTAAAATTGTTAAGTTTTTCTCTAAAGTTGTATAATATCATGGAGGGGGTCATGATGTTGCGAAAGGCTTATGATTACTGCAATTATTGCTAGCCTTATTGTTTTGCCTGTTTTGTACATTTATAACTTATATTCTGATCGCCGATTGCTTCGGATTTGGTATAGAATTTGTATTTTCGTTGGATTCAGGTTTTTCTTTGTTTTGCGAGATTTTTATAACATATTGCTCAAGGATTTGCTCAAGTTTTAAATTCAGAAATTTTGTCAAAAATATGTCAAAAAGCTAAACATCCACGAGTGTATCAAAAATTATAAATTTACAAAAACATAAAGCATCAAGCCAATTTCGTATATCTGTCCTAATCACAAATTTTATTCTTAAAATTTTAAACTAAATTTGAGCAAAATTTGTAACTTGTGATTACTGTAACGTACACACCAACGTACCATTTTCAAAACTGTTCAAGATAGCGGCTACTATACCAGAAGTGTGTAAATTATGTTGTTTTTAGATCTCAATAATGGATCATTTTATAAAATCACTTGCGGTTTTGAAACAACAACAACAGCAATGCTCTCCCACGAGGAATCTTGTTGACATCGATACTTCGCTAAATACAGCTGCTGCAGCAGCAATTGGCCAACAACAAAATCGTAATCACCATCTCAATCAAACCAATTTACTGCTATTGCAACAAGCACAGCAGCTAAATCTTAGCCTGGCAGCGCGAGGTTTTGCTTCGTCATCGCCGTCGCCCTACTCGAATCAAGAATCAACACCGTCACAACAGCAACATTCGTCGCCTACAACAACAGTAGTTGAAAAAGCGTTGAGAGCAGCTATTTGAGAACACTCTTCGACTGGGCTTTCATACACTACACTGTGTATTTCATAGTTTTGAAAGAAAGTATCAATTCTCAAGTTGTTTTAGTCAATATCTGCGCGTAAGCATTGTGGTGGTCGCTTTCTGTGGTGCTCCAAATATATACAATTCGCTACATTTTCAACTGTCCTGTTTTGTTGTATCTATCAATTTGAATGGCATCCTATTTTCAGAATTTATTTTACCTGGCTTCCTTTAACCTATTCCAGTAAAGAGGCAGACATTTGTAACCGATTACATTGTTAAACGAAGCTAGCTTGCAACAACACACGTGCGAACACAGGCAGCACTTGGAAATAGGTGAGCAGTTAGCTACGCAATGTACGCTATAACAAATGTGTAAATTTTGAACAACTAAATCTTATAGCATTGTTTTAGAAATAAATAAGTCTTCAGTAAAGTTCTATATTAAGCAACTCGACGCTACCGTTTTTACAGTAAATTGAACACAGGCAGTACTAGGAAATAGGTGAGCAGTTAGCTACGCAATGTACGCTATAACAAATGTGTAAATTTTGAACAACTAAATCTTATAGCATTGTTTTAGAAATAAATAAGTCTTCAGTAAAGTTCTATATTAAGCAACTCGACGCTACCGTTTTTACAGTAAATTGAACACAGGCAGTACTAGGAAATAGGTGAGCAGTCAGCTACGCAATGTACGCTATAACAAATGTGTAAATTTTTAACAACTAAATCTTATAGCATTGTTTTAGAAATAAATAAGTCTTCAGTAAAGTTCTATATTAAGCAACTCGACGCTACCGTTTTTACAGTAAATTAGCACAGGAATTATATCACTGAAAAGTTATACTATACGATTCTAAATTCCCCTATGTAACTTCAAGTATCTTGTTTCTGATATTGTCAATGATGGTGTTGATGTTGCAGTTATGTGTCTCTGAATAATACAATTTTATACATTTTAAGACATGCAAATCATTCCCAAAAGTAGTTATATAGATGGCAATGGTATTGCATAATTTAGTTTATTGTACACGGGTTATCTGTGCATTACTATCGATGTTTATCTGCTGTATATGTACATTTTGAATTTTGATAATGCGTTTCAGTAATATTTTGCTTGTAAAACTTTATATATATTTAAAAAATCTTGACATAATAATCATAGTAAATAATATTAATAATAAATTAATAATCATAAGCTCTCGTCAAATTCTCGTAGTTTTTCTTTCATGTTTGAGCCGAGTATTTTAATTCGTACCAATATTAAAGCATCAACGTTCTAAGTTTTCAGATTTGCATTATCAACATTGTCAGTGTAAAAATCGGAATAAAATTATTTACGGCTTTGCGTTGTTTCATCATTCAGATCCAGGATCTTATTGCTGCGTTGCTTTAGAAAATCGGACTTTTGCATGCGCTGTTCCGGATTCTGTTTGCAGCCGCCCACAACACCAGAGCAGGTCGAATGTCAGCAATATATCCAGCCTCGCGAGAATGGATCCATTGGGAGATACGGTTTTGTGTTGCTTCATCATTCATGACAAGGATACTATTGCTGCGCTGCTTTAGAAAATCGAACTTTTGCAAACGCTGTTCCAGCTTCTGTTTGGAGCCGGCTACAACACCAGAGCCGGTTGTATCTTAGCAATAGACCCAACCCAGCTTCACATGTAATGATCCATGAATAGTCGATAAAAATTTGGAGTGTCGGTGATTGTGCTTTTAATACACTGCAGGATATTGATCCTAGGACTTTACCAAAATTGCCTAACTGCTGATTTTATCCCAGTGTTGCATCGTTGTGAACGTTAGACTGATCCAACCTAGTCGGCGGTTCTTTACCATTCATGAATCATGTTAGTGCTCATGAGATCATAATTTCCGGTTGTGGAGACCGTCTTTTCAGGAGAAGCCATGCTGTAACTGCAGAGCGCCAATGGTTAGTCTTAAGTTAAGTAATAAAGATTAAATTCAATGGTATTTGATTGCTCGATATATTCGAAATGACATGTCAGACTTTTCGGTTCATTGGCATTTTATCCCGCAGTATAACATACGATAACCGATCCTTGTCCCTATCGCCTAGGCAATGCAAGGCTATGGGAATGGTGTCTAGTTGACTGCCCGAATTTTATTCCATAACGCAAGGGGTCTTTCGTTTCAATCAAATTTATAGGTTTTATAGGTTTTTTCTTGGAGAAAAAGATTTGTTACACAATCGTTTTCTACTTTATTTACACTCGAAAAAATATATATAGCAACACTGTGCTGAAACTTTGTTAGATTGCATACCATTGCCTAAAATGGTACTGGTTAAACGTTGACTATAAATTTTATTATCTTTTTACTATGAGATTTAATGAGCTAAACTTAGGTAGGATATGTCTAATCATAACGTAAATTAACGATTTCACTTGTTTTTTACTGAATATACTATCATTTTCTGCTCAGATCTGTGTGTTTTTAACCTTCATCAACAATTTTATTGATCGAGTATCGTCCAAAATATGGCGCTTCAAAATATGTATCGTTGGTCGCCGTGGCCTGCAAATTGATTACAACAGCATGGATTAAAACCCGTTAATAAGATTAAAGTTTTTTCTTAAAATTTGAGCCCAAATTTTGATTCAAAATTTTCAATCAGCATATTTGTAGCATTTTTGATGAGTTTCAACATGTTAACATTGTTCAAACTTTTCAAAGATATTACTTTAGCCAATAATTGACAGGATACATTTACCTGAAAATTTTTCATCTCAAATTGTGACATCAAATTTTGTATCATCCCAATTTAGCTCTATTACTATTTTGAGTAAAAAGCTTGAACGTGTGAGCACAGCTTTAAAACTGCCTATGGATAAACGTTGTAGCCTTCATTAGTCAGAAGTAATAATTTTTTGTACTGCCAACTGTGCGTTTATTTTGATATGCATATCTAAGTCTTTATTGTATGAAATGTATATATATAAATGTATGCACTGGATGAGTATTGTTTGTTTGTGTTTGCACTTATCACCATTCCGTTTGCACATAGATTGTAACAATATTTGTCACTATTAATATGACAAGTCAGTTTTGATGCAATACCTAAATTCTTAACCTTCTAACGATTTGTTTCCTTATTGCATTCTAAGGTTACGCTCCGCTGAAAGCCGCACATATTTACATTTTGAAATAATACATTATAGAGCCTTGTTTTGTGTAACCTGATCAATAAACTTTATTGTAACATAGCTTATATAGTTAAAGCCGTGCATACAAATCTCTGAATGCACGGTTAGCTGTATAACAAGTTATTTGTAGCATAGATAACAGTGCGTTCAGAGATTTGTACGCACGGTAACTCGCTCAAACTCGTGCTATCGCACTCGTTTGAACTCGTCACAAACTGTGCGTACAAATCTTTGAACGCACTGCTGCCTATGCTACAACTATTACTTGTAATATAGTACATGTAATAAATCCGTGCATACAAATGTCTGAATGCACGGTTAACTACATAACAAGCCAGTTGTAGCATAGGTAATAGTGCGTTCAAAGATTTGTACGCACGGTAACGCATTCAAACTCGTGATATCGCACTTCTTTGAAATCATCACAAACCGTTTGGCTATGCCACAAATATTAATTGTACAACGCTATTGTGAATATAAATCAGCTTTTCCTCCAGTTATATCAATACCGAAACCATAAGTTATACAGCAGCTGAAACTGGAGCACTCAGTTTGAAATATCGCCTTCAATGTGCCGCGAATTTGCAGCTGAAAACATCACAGATCCTTAGTAGAGTTTGTGCGTCAACCTTCTATTCATAAAGTATTTGATGTCTCATAAGACGGGAATACCAAGTCTAAACAAGAGCCAGTAACAATTTTTACCTGAAAAAAACACTGTTAATTTTGCATTAATATTGGTGTGACCTAAGTCAATATATTGCGTCTAGTTCACATTGCGTCCAATCCTATATAAAGTTCAGTTGGCATCCGATTCGATGGCGAATTCACAGGTTTGTCAGATCCCAATTGGACTATTCGGTATAGTAAATACAGTCAGGATACGTTCAGTAACCCGTCAGCGCATACTTTGGTCGTATCGGGGGGGCGATATAACACGACCATAAATCGGATCGGACGCAGTGCGACCTCAGCAATACATACTAATGTTTTGATTATATTGAAATTGACAAACAGCCGGGAATAGTGTAATTACATCATCTTCAGTTTTATAAAACATATTTATTTAGTTGTTTATTTTAAATCATTTCAATCATTTCTTATTCATAAAACTACTTTTTTAGGACATAAACCGTTCTACCAACAGAGTTTTTTTTTTATATTTAAGTGTTGTTTTCCAATTATTTAGTTTTCAATAACGTGATGAGTTGGATGCTCCGAACGCAATTTTTTGAAACAACGACTTTCGAAAGTTTCAGCAATAACAGGCATTTTTGCCTCATGGCCAGTCGGTGTGAGAAGACAGGTAATGGGACACATGAAGTTATCCTAAGGCCACGTTCACATTACGTCTGATAGGAATGGATTAGCACACGTATTGTATACAGAGTGTTGACATTGCGCCAGATCTGATACCGTAGAGCATATATATACAAATTTATTGGGTACAAATCAGATATAGTATAAATAACACAGCACCATCGGTTCAGGATCAAAATTAAGGTGACCACAAGAATGGATCGGGTCTCATCGGACGCAACGTGAATACGCCTAACATGCTTACTTACATATATTATTTTATAGCATTTATAATAGAAATTTGTATCACAACAGCGTTTAGTATTAGTCCTATTGATATAAAGCTTTTACTTCTGTGAATCTCAGTATAATTATTATCCTCGTTCATCATTTTTGTGTCTTTGTTGTTTTGCTTTGATATATTTTCTTTCTTTTGTTGTTTGTTTGATTGTGTAATTTTTGTATCTTGGTTGGCTTTGGTCTATTGCTTTAACAGGTTTGTATTCTATCACACAAACTGGTCACGGTTTTATTGGTACATTCTTTAAAAAACCCAATCTCTCTGGCACTTGTCTCACTTTTCTATTGTATTTGTTCATCACGTTTTATTTAGTTTGGCAATGTTTTTAGTGATTTCGTGAGCGTGCGTTCGTAACAAGGCTAATTTCCATGTTTAACAAGCAAAAAGTCTTCAAGCGACAATGTTTTGAACAGTTTGTGTGCATTCTCTTTCCTATTTAGGTACTGCATTTTTTTATAAATTTAAACTCTACCATCGAGCGTCCGAGCGAAGAGGGGGACTAGGTCCAACGGAGCTTTCACGCCTATTGTAGATGCACTTCGATGATCCATCACATACTTTAAAGGACAACCTTAATTTTCTGATGGAATTACGGTTCAACATACGTCCTTGAAGGACATTGTAGTAAAGTCCACGATTATTTGATGGTTCTTGAATATTTTATACTTAGTTGCCAGATTTTCTATATTTAAACGGAATTTAGTTTCTTTGTTCAGCCAACTGCCTCATCAGATAAGCCGCCACTAGCAGGTTTCTCACTTAATTAGCGAGGTAACAAAAATATTTCAGCACAGTTTCTTCTACAGACCGACGTGGCACATGATGCCATCATCAGTTCCTTCCCCACCCAGTACAATTCCATTTAGCAACATTGTGCGCAAACCACGAAGCGTCTGAGTTAAATTACATCAGCAAACGAGATGATAGTTTATATAAATTACGATGATTTAAGAGTTCAGCGCAAGAATTTTCCATAGAAAAAGTCAATATAAATATAGTATGGCGGTTCTAAATTATTTATTACCCTTGTTGTCGACGCCGGAAACTATTTAAACGAAAAACCCAAGTTTTGGTAGCACCTATTCGAACATTGTGATAATTTATTTGCCAAATCTGAGAGAAAGGATATTTTAATAATTTGAGTGTCAATTTTCTATTGAAAAGTAAAAATTATATATGCACGAATTTAGCCGGTTTTCTGTTAATTTTATAAAACCCAGGCAGTTTTGACTGGTCAAAATTGTGCCCAACGCTGTATATTGAACCTAAATACGGCGCTTGGTATAGATGCCTAATTGCTTTTTAGCGAAGCGTCTGGTTGCAAAGATTACACAGTTGCAGTATATATTTTTTCAAGTTTTGTTTGCATGAATATTTTTTTCGGACGTTTATTTTACCTAAGGGTATTGGTCCATCTGTACATCGGATTTTAAACGCGTTCCGACAAATGTGATTGGGATGCTGTCGATTAGGTTATATACTAACTGAGCTCCGTTACGGAAGCGGGTCAGCTTGGCTTGAGATATTATGACAATGTGAGCTGAGTGAAAGCCACAGGTCGTGGACTTGAATATCGCTTCGACGTTCTCTGATATCCGGAATTTTATGTTAATGTTGAAACAGTCATTCATTCAACCAGAATATGGAAATACATTTTATGCTAAATGTATTTCCACATTCTGGTTGAATGAATGACTCATTTTGTGGCATACAGTATTTTTTGAGGCATGTATATAGAATTTTGATCCATAATAGGTTGACTTTAGATGTAGCAATTTAAGATTATCTATAAAGTTTTGGCCAATTTTTTAAATCAGCGCACCTCGTATATTTTTCTTTCATTACGCTTGCGTTTCGCTTACAAATGTGTACAAATTACAAAAATTGTAACAATTTATATGCTTACTGCAGTATATATTACAATTTACAGCTAAACTAATAATAATACACCGTTTTACAGTATATCGGTGGTGTTAGGTAAATATTTTTTCAAAACTTAGGTAAATCAATTCTAAATTTATTCAGCAAACAACAAGCAAAAAAATTTATTTACAAATAGCATATCGATATCCGGCAAATCAGCGTAACGAGATTTGCATCATAATTCCAAATTCGGGGCAATATTTTCGGTGAGAGAACATTATAGACTAAAATACACTAATCCTACTATGTTCCTATGTTAAGAAACTCAAATAATATTTAAGGCATTGAATCATTTGACTTTTAGGTACAAGAACAAGTTTTGAGTATAACATAATGATTATTGCTTGATGAAGAATGTGAAAACTTCAGGTTGTAAAAATTGACTTTTTCTATTTATGAGCATCAATCAGACGCTCTAACTAATTGAGCTATCTCTGTCCGACTTTACAATAATTATAAAACTGATATATTTAGCATTTCTTGCAAAACAATTTTACTGACAAGAAAGATTGAACGTTTGTAGATTTAAATAATTCATCTAAATATTAAATGAAACATGGCATTCATTGTTTTGCATATCAGACATTTTTATAGAAATTTTAAGACGAATCACGCATGATCGGTTGCAAGTATAAAACCAACTGATCGTTCCTTATTAAAGGCAGAGCGGATAACACTGTTGTTATAATACAACAATAATCTTTATTGTGTCGATATTATAATATTTGATTTTATTCTGTTTTCCATTTAGTCTAAATAGGAATGTTTTTACAACAAGCAATAATTAAACCTTGACATTATAATATCGTGAATGATGATAGTGACCGCCTGCAATACTTCGAACCTTCCAGCTAGCGAAATACAATACATGCTGGTGGGCGGGAAGAGAGGGATTGTCCATTAAGTTCGAACCTACCTCGAGACGACACCGACCACCTTGGAAAGTAGACTGATCTCTTTAAAGCGTTGCACCATCGCACTCTCCTGGGAGGTAGCCTGATTCTTCCCCGAGGTGCTACATAATCCAGCACCCATTCCGCCGCCGGAGGCGCGCGTGAAGTTTTCGGTACAACTGACTAAAATTGAGAGAAAATAGAGAAAACTGATGGATATATATAGCCACAAATGCTTGGGAAATTCGCAAATATTGAGGAAAAATTGGCAGAAATCGGCAAAAATTTGAAAAAAAAAATAGTTAAAATGTCGAAAATTTATTCTCCGCCAACCAGCTGCCCCCCCCTCTGGGGAGGCCGACTTCCTCCTCTCTACCGAAGCGTCATCTATCGCCCTTGAGCATGTATAGCGAAATGCCATACAAATTGCTACAAATATTTCTTAATCCAATCACAGGCGTTTTTAGTTAACTAATCAGTTGGAGAATTAATAGTCAACCTACTCACTTGTTAAACGGAGCTAAGCGAAGCGTTTTGTTTTCGTCAGACGGGAAAATTCGGCACCGTCTGCCGGTCCGTCCGTCCATTGAACTCCTCAATAACTATTGGACCGATTTAAAAAAAACTTTAAGCCCTAGTTTAGCTCCGCTTTTAGCCTAAGTTTAACCCAAACTGTATTTTTGTTTGAAAGGCCTAATATCGTAAAGGTGCAAGACATATAGATTTTGTCAAAATTTGCGTTAGTTAATTAGTAATTACCTAATTAGTTAAGCGTGTTGCTATGTTTAACATTGTCAAACAAAAATTGCATATGTTTCAATAAATAATTAGTGTAAAGCTATTATTTTGGTGCATATACTACATCTCGCCGTAGTGATTATGAATCTGGTGCTTATTTGAAAACATGCTAATTAGTTAGTTAATTAGTAATTGATTGTTAATTAGCTTTTTTTTTGAAAATTTTCAAAGTGCTCAAAAATTAAAAATAAATTGTACCCCGGGGTTTTCTATGCTCCTGATGCCGAATATGACATTTCTGAAGCTCTAAAACCTGACCGTATATGGTATTTATTTGATTGATTAACAAAATAATTAGACAATTTTATGCAAATTTTAAAATCACTTCAAAATGGCTAATTTGTTACGCTGGGGGATTTTCGATATCGCTTATTAGGAATATGCTGCTTTTAAAGCTCTATGATTTTATCATGTGTGCTAATTAGGTAACCAATTAGCTAATAAGATGTTACTAATTAGCTAATTTTTTTAGCTAGCGCGCTTTTTGTATGGTGAATTTGACATCGATTTCCTAAACCGTGATACTTATTATAAATTGATATAACAGTTAGTTGAAACACATGTGCACACAAATAAGATACCAAATATTTTGCCTGTTGCTTCGCTCACTTTTCTATTTTAGTTCGTTTACTAGTAATAATCATGTTGCACACTGTACATAATACACTGTCCTGGCCAAAATTAGCCTGAATATTTGTGTAAATACACGTATTTTTTTCATTTTTCATATACTATTCTCTTGGTTATTCACTTTCTTAAAATGGTTGTGGTTTTTTAGTTGTACCCATTTTAAAATACTCAATATGTTTATACTATTTTGAGTAATATTTTATTAATAACTTTGTACAATAGAGACCGCTGCGAGTTCAAAAATATCGAGCCGACGAAACTGCAACCCGACCCAATTGCGAACTCTTATGTATATATCAGCGTTACTCATGGATGAATAGAAATTGCTGAATTCTCTGTACGATTTAGTATCTTTGTAGCTAGAGATTAAATGGTACAGAGAAGCTTATATTGTCTTCAGTGCTTTCAATTAATTCGGCCCACTAATCTTGTATATCATTAGCTATTGCGATATTTAAGGCGTATTTTGACATTAGACGTAACGATATAATTATCAATTTGGCATTTTAGTCGCTTGTTCGTATATCCACGATGAATCTTAGATCCATAATCTATTTTTGAATAATTTTTTGCTATGAAAAAATCTACAAAGACTTATCTATTGTATTTAGCTATGTCGCGTTGGTCAAAAAATATCTTGTCTACTATGGACGCTGCAAAAACGTTCAGTCAAATTTTGACTCTCAATAGTTGGTGGTCCTTTTTGATCGTAAGCTTGAGTTAAACTTTCACTCCACTTGAGTCAAGTTTTGAGCAAAATTGGTGTCCAAACTGGGATCAAATTTTAATTCAAGCGTAATGTTAAAAAAGGACCTATTATTTGACTCGACGTTTTTGCAGTGTCCGTATACCGGTGCGCCAGGCGATTATTGATGCTTTTGTTTTGCTTAGCCGATGATAATTTGGATCAATCGGCAAAAGTATAGTAGTCGGATTGAAAAAGACGGACACCAATGTATATGTCTGTGTGTACATCAATCCGCGGCGATTTACATGCATCTGCGTAGGTATTTAAGAGTGGGCTTCTTACTGACACGCTCCCACTAGGATAAGCGAGCACCGCAGACGCAACTACATTAGTCGAAGACAATTGCGCCGGTTCCCACGTACCATTGAACGAATCCAATGTTCCTTTTTTCTCAGTGAAATTTACTGTACCACCCTATTCCTATTAGTTCTATCATACTTCGTCGTATTAGCAGCTCAGATACAAGATTTCATATGATATATACATAAGAGTTCGCAATTGGGTCGGGTTGCAGTTTCGTCGGCTCGATATTTTTGAACTCGCAGCGTCTCTATTTACAAAGTATAATAAAATATACTCAAAATAGTATAAACATATGATATTAAAATGGTACAACTAAAAAACCACAACCATTAAGAAAGTGAATAACCAAGAGAATAGTATATGAAAAATGAAAAAAATCGTGTATTACACAAATATAGCTAATTGGCCAGGACAGTTATATTACAGTTGCAACAGATATACTATAAACGAACTAAAATAGAAAAGTGAGCGAAGCAACAGGCAAAATATTGTATCTATTGTGTGCACATGTTTTCAACTAACTGTATATCAATTATAATAATACTACGGTTAGGAAATCGATGTCAAATCACCATACAAAAAGCGCGCTAGCTAAAAAAATAGCTAATAGTAACATCTATAGCTAATAATATGATAGCACACATGATAAAATCATAGAGCTTAAAAGCAGCATATTCCTAATAAGCGATATCGAAAATCCCCCAGCGTAACAAATAGCCATTTGAAGTGATTAAAATTTGCATAAAATGTCTAATATTTTGTAATCAATCAAATAAATACCATATACGGTCAGGTTAGAGCTTCAGAAATGTCATATTCGGCATCAGGAGCATAGAAAACCCGTACAATTATTTAATTTTGAGCACTTGAAAATTTTCAAAAAAAAAGCAAAACAATCAAACAACACTTTCAAATAAGCACCAGATTCATAATCACTACGGCGAGATGTAGTATATGCACCAAAATAATAGCTTTACACTAATTATTTATTGAAACATATGCAATTTTTGTTTGACAATGTTAAACATAGCAACACGCTTAACTAATTAGGTAATTACTAATTAACTAACGCAAATTTTGACAAAATCTATATGTCTTGCACCTTTACGATATTAGGCCTTTCAAACAAAAATACAGTTTGGGTTAAACTTAGGCTAAAAGCGGAGCTAAACTAGGGCTTAAAGTTTTTTTTAAATCGGTCCAATAGTTATTGAGGAGTTCAATGGACGGACGGACCGGCAGACGGTGCCGAATTTTCCCGTCTGACGAAAACAAAACGCTTCGCTTAGCTCCGTTTAACAAGTGAGTAGGTTGACTATTTAATTCTCCAACTGATTAGTTAACTAAAAACGCCTGTGATTGGATTAAGAAATATTTGTAGCAATTTGTATGGCATTTCGCTATACATGCTCAAGGGCGATAGATGACGCTTCGGTAGAGAGGAGGAAGTCGGCCTCCCCCCATTAATGGCAGCTGAGCTCGGGCGGAGAATAAATTTTCGACATTTTAACTATTTTTTTTTCAAATTTTTGCCGATTTCTGCCAATTTTTCCTCAATATTTGCGAATTTCCCAAGCATTTGTGGCTATATATATCCATCAGTTTTCTCTATTTTCTCTCAATTTTAGTCAGTTGTACCGAAAACTTCACGCGCGCCTCCGGCGGCGGAATGGGTGCTGGATTATGTAGCACCTCGGGGAAGAATCAGGCTACCTCCCAGGAGAGTGCGATGGTGCAACGCTTTAAAGAGATCAGTCTACTTTCCAAGGTGGTCGGTGTCGTCTCGAGGTAGGTTCGAACTTAATGGACAATCCCTCTCTTCCCGCCCACCAGCATGTATTGTATTTCGCTAGCTGGAAGGTTCGAAGTATTGCAGGCGGTCACTATCATCATTCACGATATTATAATGTCAAGGTTTAATTATTGCTTGTTGTAAAAACATTCCTATTTAGACTAAATGGAAAACAGAATAAAATCAAATATTATAATATCGACACAATAAAGATTATTGTTGTATTATAACAACAGTGTTATCCGCTCTGCCTTTAATAAGGAACGATCAGTTGGTTTTATACTTGCAACCGATAATGCGTGATTCGTCTTAAAATTTCTATAAAAATGTCTGATATGCAAAACAATGAATGCCATGTTTCATTTAATATTTAGATGAATTATTTAAATCTACAAACGTTCAATCTTTCTTGTCAGTAAAATTGTTTTGCAAGAAATGCTAAATATATCAGTTTTATAATTATTGTAAAGTCGGACAGAGATAGCTCAATTAGTTAGAGCGTCTGATTGATGCTCATAAATAGAAAAAGTCAATTTTTACAACCTGAAGTTTTCACATTCTTCATCAAGCAATAATCATTATGTTATACTCAAAACTTGTTCTTGTACCTAAAAGTCAAATGATTCAATGCCTTAAATATTATTTGAGTTTCTTAACATAGGAACATAGTAGGATTAGTGTATTTTTAGTCTATAATGTTCTCTCACCAAAAATATTGCCCCGAATTTGGAATTATGATGCAAATCTCGTTACGCTGATTTGCCGGATATCGATATGCTATTTGTAAATAAATTTTTTTGCTTGTTGTTTGCTGAATAAATTTAGAATTGATTTACCTAAGTTTTGAAAAAATATTTACCTAACACCACCGATATACTGTAAAACGGTGTATTATTATTAGTTTAGCTGTAAATTGTAATATATACTGCAGTAAGCATATAAATTGTTACAATTTTTGTAATTTGTACACATTTGTAAGCGAAACGCAAGCGTAATGAAAGAAAAATATACGAGGTGCGCTGATTTAAAAAATTGGCCAAAACTTTATAGATAATCTTAAATTGCTACATCTAAAGTCAACCTATTATGGATCAAAATTCTATATACATGCCTCAAAAAATACTGTATGCCACAAAATGAGTCATTCATTCAACCAGAATGTGGAAATACATTTAGCATAAAATGTATTTCCATATTCTGGTTGAATGAATGACTGTTTCAACATTAACATAAAATTCCGGATATCAGAGAACGTCGAAGCGATATTCAAGTCCACGACCTGTGGCTTTCACTCAGCTCACATTGTCATAATATCTCAAGCCAAGCTGACCCGCTTCCGTAACGGAGCTCAGTCTAGTATATAACCTAATCGACAGCATCCCAATCACATTTGTCGGAACGCGTTAAAATCCGATGTACAGATGGACCAATACCCTTAGGTAAAATAAACGTCCGAAAAAAATATTCATGCAAACAAAACTTGAAAAAATATATACTGCAACTGTGTAATCTTTGCAACCAGACGCTTCGCTAAAAAGCAATTAGGCATCTATACCAAGCGCCGTATTTAGGTTCAATATACAGCGTTGGGCACAATTTTGACCAGTCAAAACTGCCTGGGTTTTATAAAATTAACAGAAAACCGGCTAAATTCGTGCATATATAATTTTTACTTTTCAATAGAAAATTGACACTCAAATTATTAAAATATCCTTTCTCTCAGATTTGGCAAATAAATTATCACAATGTTCGAATAGGTGCTACCAAAACTTGGGTTTTTCGTTTAAATAGTTTCCGGCGTCGACAACAAGGGTAATAAATAATTTAGAACCGCCATACTATATTTATATTGACTTTTTCTATGGAAAATTCTTGCGCTGAACTCTTAAATCATCGTAATTTATATAAACTATCATCTCGTTTGCTGATGTAATTTAACTCAGACGCTTCGTGGTTTGCGCACAATGTTGCTAAATGGAATTGTACTGGGTGGGGAAGGAACTGATGATGGCATCATGTGCCACGTCGGTCTGTAGAAGAAACTGTGCTGAAATATTTTTGTTACCTCGCTAATTAAGTGAGAAACCTGCTAGTGGCGGCTTATCTGATGAGGCAGTTGGCTGAACAAAGAAACTAATATATTTTAAATATAGAAAATCTGGCAACTAAGTATAAAATACTCAAGAACCATCAAATAATCGTGGACTTTACTACAATGTCCTTCAAGGACGTATGTTGAACCGTAATTCCATCAGAAAATTAAGGTTGTCCTTTAAAGTATGTGATGGATCATCGAAGTGCATCTACAATAGGCGTGAAAGCTCCGTTGGACCTAGTCCCCCTCTTCGCTCGGACGCTCGATGGTAGAGTTTAAATTTATAAAAAAATGCAGTACCTAAATGGGAAAGAGAATGCACACAAACTGTTCAAAACATTGTCGCTTGAAGACTTTTTGCTTGTTAAACATGGAAATTAGCCTTGTTACGAACGCACGCTCACGAAATCACTAAAAACATTGCCAAACTAAATAAAACGTGATGAACAAATACAATAGAAAAGTGAGACAAGTGCCAGAGAGATTGGGTTTTTTAAAGAATGTACCAATAAAACCGTGACCAGTTTGTGTGATAGAATACAAACCTGTTAAAGCAATAGACCAAAGCCAACCAAGATACAAAAATTACACAATCAAACAAACAACAAAAAGAAAGAAAATATATCAAAGCAAAACACCAAAGACACAAAAATGATGAACGAGGATAATAATTATACTGAGATTCACAGAAGTAAAAGCTTTATATCAATAGGACTAATACTAAACGCTGTTGTGATACAAATTTCTATTATAAATGCTATAAAATAATATATGTAAGTAAGCATGTTAGGCGTATTCACGTTGCGTCCAATAAACCCGATCCATTCTTGTGGTCACCTTAATTTTGATCCTGAACCGATGGTGCTGTGTTATTTATACTATATCTGATTTGTACCCAATAAATTTGTATATATATGCTCTACGGTATCAGATCTGGCGCAATGTCAACACTCTGTATACAATACGTGTGCTAATCCATTCCTATCAGACGTAATGTGAACGTGGCCTTAGGATAACTTCATGTGTCCCATTACCTGTCTTCTCACACCGACTGGCCATGAGGCAAAAATGCCTGTTATTGCTGAAACTTTCGAAAGTCGTTGTTTCAAAAAATTGCGTTCGGAGCATCCAACTCATCACGTTATTGAAAACTAAATAATTGGAAAACAACACTTAAATATAAAAAAAAAACTCTGTTGGTAGAACGGTTTATGTCCTAAAAAAGTAGTTTTATGAATAAGAAATGATTGAAATGATTTAAAATAAACAACTAAATAAATATGTTTTATAAAACTGAAGATGATGTAATTACACTATTCCCGGCTGTTTGTCAATTTCAATATAATCAAAACATTAGTATGTATTGCTGAGGTCGCACTGCGTCCGATCCGATTTATGGTCGTGTTATATCGCCCCCCCGATACCAACCAGAAGTATGCGCTGACGGGTTACTGAACGTATCCTGACTGTATTTACTATACCGAATAGTCCAATTGGGATCTGACAAACCTGTGAATTCGCCAGTCGAATCGGATGCCAACTGAACTTTATATAGGATTGGACGCAATGTGAACTAGACGCAATATATTGACTTAGGTCACACCAATATTAATGCAAAATTAACAGTGTTTTTTTCAGGTAAAAATTGTTACTGGCTCTTGTTTACAATTTTTGGTATTCCCGTCTTATGAGACATCAAACACTTTATGAATAGAAGGTTGACGCACAAACTCTACTAAGGATCTGTGATGTTTTCAGCTCAATTCGCGGGCACAATTGAAGGCGATATTTCAGATTGAATCTCCAGGTTTGCGCTGTATAACTTATGGTTCGGTATTGATTAACTGGAGAGAAGCTGGTTTCTTCACAATAGCGTTGTACATTAATATTTGTGGCATAGCCAAACGGTTTGTGATGATTTCAAAGAAGTGCGATAGTACCAATTTGAATGCGTTACCATACGTACAAATCTTTGAACGCACTATTATTACCTATGCTACAACTGGCTTATTATGTATAAGTTAACCGTGCATTCAGACAATTGTATGCACGGATTTATTACATGTATTATATTACAAATAATAGTTGTAGCATCGGCGGCAGTGATTACGAAAGATTTGTACGCTCAGTTTGTGACGAGTTCAAACGAGTGCGATAGCAGGGGTTTGAGCGAGTTACGGTGCATTACAAATCTTCTGAACGCACTGTTATCTATAAAATAACTTCTTATACAGCTAACATTGCATTGAGATTTGTATGCACGGCTTTAACTATATAAGCTATGTTACAATAAAGTTTATTGATCAGGTTACACAAAACAAGGCTCTATAATGTATTATTTCAAAATGTAAATATGTGCGGCTTTCGGCGGAGCGTAACCTTAGAATGCAATAAGGAAACAAAATGGTCGAAGGTTAAGAATTTAGGGTATTACGTCAAAAACTGACTTGTCATATTAATCATGACAAATATTGTTACAATATATGTGCAAACGGAATGGTGATAAGTGCAAACACAAACAAACAATACTCATCCAGTGCATACATTTTATATATACATTTCATACAATAAAGACTTAGATATGCATATCAAAATAAACGCACAGTTGGCAGTACAAAAAATTATTACTTCTGACTAATGAAGGCTACAACGTTTATACATAGGCAGTTTTAAAGCTGTGCTCACACGTTCAAGCTTTTTACTCAAAATAGTAATAGAGCTAAATTGGGATGATACAAAAATTAATGTCACAATTTGAGAGAATGAAAAATTTTCAGGTAAATGTATCCTGTCAATTATTGGCTAAAGTAATATACTTGAAAAGTTTGAACAATGTTAACATGTTGAAACTCATCAAAAATGCTACAAAATATGCTGATTGAAAATTTTGAATCAAAATTTGGTTCGAATTTAGAAAAACTTTAATCTTATTAACGGGTTTTAATCCATGCTGTTGTAATCAATTTGCAGGCCACGGCGACCAACGATACATATTTTGAAGCGCCATATTTTGGACGATACTCGATCAATAAAATTGTTGATGAAGGTTAAAAACACACAGATCTGAGCAGAAAATGATAGTATATTCAGTAAAAAACAAGTGAAATCGTTAAATTACGTTATGATTAGACATATCCTACCTAAGTTTAGCTCATTAAATCTCATAGTCAAAAGATAATAAAATTTATAGTCAACGTTTAACCAGTACCATTTTTTACGCAATGGTATCCGATCTAACAAAGTTTCAGCACAGTGTTTCTATATATATATCTTTTAGAGTGTAAATAAAGTCAAAAAACGATTGTGTAACAAATCTTTTTCTCCAAGAAAAAACCTATAAAACCTATAAATTTGATTGAAACGAAAGACCCCTTGCGTTATGGAATAAAATTCGGGCAGTCAACTAGACACCATTCACATAGCCTTGCATTGCCTAGGCGATAGGGACAAGGATCGGTTATCATATGTTATACTGTAGGATAAAATGCCAATGAACCGAAAAGTCTGACATGTCATTTCGAATATATCGAGCAATCAAATATCATTGAATTTAATCTTTATTACTTAACTTAAGACTTAACCATTGGCGCTCTGCAGTTACAGCATGGCTTCTCCTGAAAAGACGGTCTCCACAACCGGAAATTATGATCTCATGAGCACTAACATGATTCATGAATGGTAAAGAACCGCCGACTAGGTTGGATAAGTCTAACGTTCACAACGATGCAACACTGGGATAAAATCAGCAGTACAGCAATTTTGGTGAAGTCCTAGGGTCAATATCCTGCAGTGTATTAAAAGCACAATCACGACACTCCAAATTTTTATCGACTATTCATGGATCATTACATGTGAAGCTGGGTTGGGTCTATTGCTAAGATACAACCGGCTCTGGTGTTGTAGCCGGCTCCAAACAGAAGCTGGAACAGCGTTTGCAAAAGTTCAAATCTACTAAAGCAGCGCAGCAATAGTATCCTTGTCATGAATGATGAAGCAACACAAAACCGTATCTCCCAATGGATCCATTCTCGCGAGGCTGGATATGCTGCTTAACATTGACCTGCTCTGGTGTTGTGGGCGGCTGCAACAGAATCCGGAACAGCGCATGCAAAAGTCCGATTTTCTAAAGCAACGCAGCAATAAGATCCTGGATCTGAATGATGAAACAACGCAAAGCCGTAAATAATTTTATTCCGATTTTTACACTGACAATGTTGATAATGCAAATCTGAAAACTTAGAACGTTGATGCTTTAATATTGGTACGAATTAAATACTCAGCTAAAACATGAAAGGAAAACTTCGAGAATTGACGAGAGTTTATGATTATTAATTTATTATTAATATTATTTACTATGATTATTATGTAGATTTTTTAAATATATATAAAGTTTTACAAGCAAAATATTATTGAAACGCATTATCAAAATTCAAAATGTACATATACAGCAGATAAACATCGATAGTAATGCACAGAGTAGACCGAGCTACAATAAACTAAATTATGCAATACCATTGCCATCTATATAACTACTTTTGGAATGATTTGCATGTCTTAAAATGTATAAAATTGTCTTCTTGACACATAACTGCAACATCAACACCATCATTGACAATATCAGAAACGAGATACTTGAAGTTACATAGGGGAATTTAGAATCGTATAGTATAACTTTTCAGTGATATAATTCCTGTGCTAATTTACTGTAAAAACGGTAGCGTCGAGTTGCTTAATATTAGAACTTTATTGAAGAAGACTTATTTATTTTCTAAAACAATGCTATAAGATTTAGTTGTTAAAAATTTACACATTTGTTATAGCATTCTTCCTACATTGCGTAGCTGACTGCTCACCTATTTCCTAGTACTGCCTGTGTTCAATTTACTGTAAAAACGGTAGCGTCGAGTTGCTTAATATAGAACTTTACTGAAGACTTATTTATTTCTGAAACAATGCTATAAGATTTAGTTGTTCAAAATTTACACATTTGTTATAGCGTACATTGCGTAGCTAACTGCTCACCTATTTCCAAGTACTGCCTGTGTTCAATTTACTGTAAAAACGGTAGCGTCGAGTTGCTTAATATAGAACTTTATTGAACACTATAATTATTTCTAAAACAATGCTATAAGATTTAGTTGTTCAAAATTTACACATTTGTTATAGCGTACATTGCGTAGCTAACTGCTCACCTATTTCCAAGTGCTGCCTGTGTTCGCACGTGTGTTGTTGCAAGCTAGCTTCGTTTAACAATGTAATCGGTTACAAATGTCTGCCTCTTTACTGGAATAGGTTAAAGGAAGCCAGGTAAAATAAATTCTGAAAATAGGATGCCATTCAAATTGATAGATACAACAAAACAGGACAGTTGAAAATGTAGCGAATTGTATATATTTAGAACACCACAGAAAGCGACCACCACAATGCTTACGCGCAGATATTGACTAAAACGACTTTGAGAATTGATACTTTCTTTCAAAACTATGAAATACACAGTGTAGTGTATGAAAGCCCAGTCAAACAATCTTGCTCTAATACCCGCTCTCAACGCTTTTTCAACTACTGTTGTTGTAGGCGACGAATGTTGCTGTTGTGACGGTGTTGATTCTTGATTCGAGTAGGGCGACGGCGATGACGAAGCAAAACCTAGCCTTGCCAGTCTACGGTCGCTATTTACTGTTATTTTTGCAATAGCAGTAAATTGGTTTGATTGAGATGGTGATTACGATTTTGTTGTTGAGCCGATTGCTGCTGCAGCAGCTGTATTTAGCGAAGTATCGATGTCAACAAGATTCCTCGTGGGAGAGCATTGCTGTTGTTGTTGTTTCAAAACCGCAAGTGATTTTATAAAATGATCCATTATTGAGATCTAAAAACAACATAATTTACACACTTCTGGTATAGTAGCCGCTATCTTGAACAGTTTTGAAAATGGTACGTTGGTGTGTACGTTACAGTAATCACAAGTTACAAATTTTGCTCAAATTTCAGTTTAAAATTTTAAGAATAAAATTTGTGATTCAGGACAGATATACGAAATTGGCTTGATGCTTTATGTTTTGAGCAATACGTAACTGAACGAAGAC
>JASANE010024310.1:0-29981 GCA_030248225.1 Trileptium ribeirensis
ACTAGACACGTGCGCAACCCTTCGGGCGGGGTCCGAACACACCCCGTGAAGCGCGCCTGCGGCCTGCTAAGCTCCGTAGCTTCTTGGGTCTGACCAAGAATAGGTTCAAAATTTAGTATTCACGGTCCACCCTTGAGGTTACGATAGCCGGGGTCGTATGGGCATGGTGTTAGGAAGTTGCGCCATGCAGCTGCGTCACCGGTTATTACATATATAACAACAGAAGGACCTTGTGTCGTAAACAAGTTTTAACGAACGAGGTTTAAATTAATTTTGTTGCCCAATTTCCTGTTACGAGAAACAAATAAATTATATATAATTCGCAATAACCGCGAAGCACAGCAGAACGACAATTACTGTGAATAAGGTTATTAAAATATAACTCAAATACCTCGAGGACCTACTAATACTACATATATCATAGGTGCCGATAATGGGTTAGGATTATAGGATAAACCTCATATATATAGATATACAAATGAATATTAGAGCAAAAACAACCGATAACCAATTTTGTGCCGAAATTGCATAAGCATTTGCTGATATTTCCGGAAACTTTGATTTAAGTGTTGATAGTCTGTGTGCGTTTAGGCTGAATCCTTACCATTAATATATTCCAAGTTTTATCGAAGTTACGCAAAAAATAGACTAAGGAATTATTTTGGACAAAAACTCGTGTATATTATTTTGTTATCAGTTATGGTTTTGGTATATTAAGTTCCGTTAGGCATAAGATTTCATTGTGTGCCAAACGCTTCAGCGACAGGGCGGATGCAGACCATTTCGTGGTTGTTTAAAATTTGGTTCCGAAATAAGGTGTAAGAACATTTTACGAGTCAGAACTAGACTAAACATAAGCAGTATCTTTACAATGAACGGCCCGATTTCATTTTAGCTGAAACTATGAGTGATTACACATAAACGAGATTATTAGCTATCCGTTGCGATGTATCTAAGCATTACTCACGCTTTGCACTGGTTAGTCAATCATTAACAGTAGCTGTAAACCCAACGGTCTCAGTGAAGCATCTGGTTTATATATACATGCGACTGCACGTGCATATTTTAATAAATATATTCGAGTAAATTCGTTCACTACGGAAATTAAATTTCATGCATATATCCGTAATTTTATAATACTGTTGCTCTAATAATATTACATTGATTTGGTACGTGACAGAGGTTATGTGCAACCAGTCGAGAAAAGGGTTTAGCAGAAAACCTTATAAAAACAAAAACGAACATACAAAAGCGTTTCAAATATACGAAAAACTATAGGATTTTTACCTCAAAAATCAGTTTTAAATTTTAAGACATTTAAAACATTAAAAAAGTTCAGCAATGTACCAAAATCATGAGAGGGTCTAACAAGTTGTACCTAACAGCCATTGACCTGGAGCCTGACTCTAGTCTGCGGCATATGGCGGGTTATACGGGTATATTATTGAATAAACTATGGTTGTTATATTTCTGAATAGCACCTGAGTGAATATCTTGATTTAAAAGATACGGCTATAATTTTGGTGCAATTTGATTGAGCTCCGCCAACTCTAAACTTTAAGACATTTACGCAAGTGTGCTAGAATTCTTAATTTTCAGTTATGGTAACAAAAATTAAGGATATTTTTGCCTGAAAATTTAGAACATAGAATAGAATTTAAAACCTAATAAAGTTTGATATATGCCATTCGGCTCAATTTGTCCGAATGGTTCAGAAATGTACCATTTTCAAACAGACAAAATTTTAGGGTCTTTTATTATAAAATAATCACCGTTGGGTTTACCATAGGCAATAGGAGACACTAAATCGGAAACAATGCAGGCTTCAACACCGTCATTCTTGAATTAAAAGATAAACATACCCGCATAGTAGGTTATACTGTAGGCTAGAGAGCCAGAGTAGGCGTCGCGTAAGAACCATACATAGATTATAATAAATCCTATATTGAATAGGACACCACATCAAATGTACAAATTCAGAAATCAAACTTTCGATATTTTATTATTATTATAAAAATTATCAATATAATCACATAGCTAGTGTTTATACTATTTACCATGTATACTATGTAATTCGTGATGTCCGACTACAATATTATGTATTATCCGTATGTTTATTTGTAATAACGGTACGCAGCTGCATGGCGCAACTTCCTAACACCATGGCCATGCGACCCCGGCTATCGTAACCTCAATGGTGGACCGTAGGTTTCAGAAATTTCAACCCGGTTCTTGGCCAGACCAAAGAAGCTACGTAGCTTAGCAGGCCGCAGGCGCGTTTCACGGGGTGTGTTCGGACCCCGGCCGATTCGTTGCGCACGTGTCTTGTTTCTGGCATGATTACTGAGGTCCCCCAGAGAGGCTAGCACCAGCACCCGCTCACAGTTTATGATGCTTGGCCGTTGTTCCCTATCCTAGACTCATCGAAAGTTGTTTAATTCAATTTACTTGCGCGTACATTAGAACGAGCGTCGAAAAGTGCGTTTGAGGCTCAATCAGTCTTGCGGGAGGGTGGACCTCTCGATCTTTTCTTAGAACGTAGTAGGCTGTGTGGCCACCACAGGGTACCGACGAGCCCTGAAAGTTTAATGTCGGATATTCTACAGCGTGGCTTGTTTTCCGTTAACGAGCTGTGTTTGGAAGCAATAATTTGATTATGAAATGTATGCTCGTTTTGGAGCGCGTAATGAGAAAAGGGTTCCTAGCAAACTTTTCAGCTCAATTAGTTGACAATTTTGGTGTCGATGACTTTTCCTGTGACCTTCTCAGGCTCCGGTAAACAAACAATATTAGCAGAAGGCCGTGCTCGTCAGTGCTTGGGACATTCTCGTCCGCTAGCCATGACGAGCCGGGCCAACTCGTCTAAAGTGACCAATTCCTGGTACTCCTAGCGCCTCGGTATTGATTAACACGGCACTCGGTGATGTCCATACGTAGTTTATTCAAGGAATTGATAGTTATGTTTGACAACGAGTGTCCTCGGTTGGTTAGCAATACGGACTACTATCCTAATTGTGCTGGCAACGCTCACAGTGGCTCGCTGGGGTCGCACGGGTTCAGTAAACTACGGGGAATGTGGCGTCGGAGCGAGACGACGGGGCAGAGCATGCGGGTACCCGCGACTCCGCGGACTAGGGGCAGTTGTCCTTGCTGTCGTTCAATTTTAGCCACTCTCCTCAGCTATGGGACCCGAAAGCAAGGGCCCTAGAGTGCTTCGAAGAACGGTTCTTTACGGTGCGCAACCCAAAATAATGACTCGTTGCGTGCAAAGCGGTGAATAGTGACACAGTGAACGGGGAAAGGTGCGACAGGGGCTGGCCGGGCGAGTCCTATGCGCGCAACACGAAATCAAAACTCATTCGATACTCGATGCCAAGCTGGCTATGGGGCGCTCCTGCGTGTTACTAACCGTTTATCCTACAGGCTCGACACGTCTGATTGCTTTGGAGTTATGTGGCGCGTGCAACTAAGGGGGCTCAATTTCAATGAGCGACACCACTGATCGGGTGCAAGGGCACGTGGCGTCCAATGGACGAATGCTTCCTGCGCTATCATGCGACCGACAAACGGGGAAGGGGGGCATACGAGGACGTCGTCCTTATATCGCCCTTACGGGCTGGCCTGGTTGTCTAGTTTTATTTCGGTACTTTTGCCGATTTCGAGGGGTTTCAGGGTGGGGGCGCGACCCACGAGCGCTTCGCTCCGGTCGATTTGTTTCTCTCTGGTTGGAGTCGTTTCAGGCAAGTGGGGCACGAGACAGTTCGCCTCGGATGCGTCTGCCCCAACTCCCTTTCTGTTGGAGTTTCTGACCCACGAGCGCTTCGCTCCGGTCGATTTGTTTCTCTCTGGTTGGAGTCGTTTTAGGCAAGTGGGGCACGACACGGTTCGCCTCGGATGCGTCTGCCCCAACCCCCTTTCTGTTGTAGTTTCTTCTCTTTGTTCCTGTCTCTCTCTTTTGTCTCCTTTGTCGTTCTTTTTTCCTATCTTTTCTATTACTTATCCTATTGCCTTAGTGTGTTGCATTTATGCTGCTGTTGTGCGGCGTCTCGACGGCACTATCGAAAGCGTGCAGTCGAGTTATCATAGACACAGTGGTCGATGTTACTAGACGCGCGTAGTCGACTGATTAAAACTGGTGATTCTGTAGCGGGCTTAAATTCCCTTTGCAGGATCGAATCTGAGAACTTGAAAACGGAAAAGAGAGTGAGAGAAAAACGAAGAAAAAGCCAAATCGGGGCATACATAGTACATAGCCTAACGGGCAACCAAGGATAAAACAAAAATAAGGCTCAACTCAGCGATCGACTCGCGCCGAATAAAAAAATCGGGGTTTTGCACTCGCTCGACTTGGGGCCAAAGTGGCCAGAGCGAGGGGGTTTTAGTTTTCCTGATTGGGCGGGGGCAGATTATGTTTTATCTTTTGGAAGGCGAGGGCACGGAGCGTGCCTTTCGCTGGGGGACATCAGCCAGGGATGGCGTTCGGCCACGCCGTCGGTTTATTTTAGCAAATACGATTTCTCGGGTGCTAGCCCCAAACATAAGCCACGTATACGTGTTACAGTGAACTTCGGTAATTTTGATAGTCCAATCGAAGTAGTTCTGGGTAAACGGTACAATGCCGTAGCTTCGAGCTGCTAGAGTGCGGTGCTATATGGGGGCTGTCGGAATATGAGACGGTTGGGGCATTGCCCCTCCAGACTAATCGGGCAGCGTCGGGGTCGGGGTGGTTGTCTAGAATTAATTCGGTCAGTCGTTCGAGGGACACTTCGCTGTCTGTCGTTGATGCCTATCGAGTCTACTGGTCTGGTTTCAATGTGCCGGTAGCGATTATTAAAATGTAAACCATACATAACTACTAGGCAGAAACGAATAAACAAAACCGAAAGGATCTGCGGACATGACTCCGTGTGAAGAACAAACACCTTAGTCTCAAGCTGAAGCATTTAGAATTTGATCATTCTTTTGTGTTCCCAAATTTTCTTAACTCGTTCAGATAAGCAAAATTTGGAGCTTCCTAAAGCCCAACGGAAGCTAGTCTTCCGTTCCTAATCTTCGCTACTGTTCAAGCCCAAACACGGCATGAGCGTTGAACAGTCGACTAAACTATAAATTTTTAAACCGTAATCATAAACAGTACAGCAAGTCCCTATTGTTCAAGCGCCGATGCATTGAAAGATTTGACCGTGGTGAGCTCAGGAAAATTCCGTAATCCTATCTCAAGAGCTGCGGGCCATGTAAAGCATGGACGAGGAGCGTCCGATTTCGAGTGTCCTACCTAAGACCACGGGGAATCAGAAAGACTTCGACTTCAATTCCTACAAATCACCATCATCCCGCGCAACGGCCTTCAGCGCCCAAAGCGGAACTCGACCTACGAAGGTTTGTCAAAGAGTGTGAAAATACGTAGCAATTCAGTGGGAAAGGCGGAACATCTATCGACTGATGTCAAGCTAGTCTATGGGGTATGGGGCAGTGCTACTGTTGATTACAGTTTTCAAGGAATGATCTGTCTCAGTTACATCTGGGAAAAATAAACCCCCATGTTCTAGGCTATCCGACTCCACCTCGCTTACGAACTTCGATCCGGGGCGGCAAGAGCCATGCCACTTCGCGAGACAAAGAATGTCTGCGTCGTCCTCCGAACGTCGACTCCAGTCCAAACGCAAAACCATAAACCACGGGAAAGAAAGTAAATGAACGTGGAAATACGTGAAAAATCTTGCGTCGAAGCCGGTCAGTAAAGTCGACCGAACTTCGCGCTGCCGAAGTCAAACTGATTCAGATGTTCCGAGCGTCACACCCAACCTCGAAAATTCTGTCGATCTTTTGGTGTGCTTCTCTTTTGGCCTCCAATCTCGAAGCACGCAGCTCATTTAGTCCGGATTAAAGCTACAATATGTTCCTCTTTTCTTGGGTTGCTTAATCGTTTCCTCTATGCTTGTATCAATCACATTGCGTCGACCGTAATGGCTTCAACAACGATCGATCTTTCGCACAATACTTGAAGACATCACAATTGATTTCGTAATCCGATGAATTGGCAGGTTATATCCTGCTCATTTGTCAACCCGGCAACAGCACCATATGCTGCTTTCTTCTGCTGCTGCCTTTGCCGTCCCGACACGCCGACCAGCTAATTACGATAAGAAGGATGGTCCTCAGTCAGGAGGACATCTCGGAACGCCGAGCAAAATCGCTTTTTGTCTTTCCTAGCCGGGAGTGTTAGCTTTCAAGCGTAACAGCTGGGCGTGGGTTATGGGACAGGGCCCCAACGGGGGTCGGGGAAGGGGTACCCATCCGGGAAATGTTTGGCGGGCGGACACCCTCGGCCGGTCTCCAGAAGGCCGCTACTGGTCCCCAAATCTACCCCTTCTCTTCCACCCCGACTCTGCGTCCATCCTTATATACATAAATGTTATATATCGTATAAAACTCTAAATTTTAATGAAATTATATGTATAAAATATATGTTAAATATATATAAATATATGTTTTCCTTTTTTGTTCGTCTTCTTGGTGTCCTCTGCTGTCCTCGCCGTCCTTTCCGGTGATGGGCATTCTTTTAACGAGTACAAACGCGAGCGACTGACACGAGGTCAGTCAAGGAGAGGCGAAACGAAAAAGACAACAAAACAACAAAAGAAGAAGAAAGAGAGAGAAAAAGAAGGGGAAAAGGAGAGGGACACAGGCAGGAAAAGAGCAGTACATGGGATACCAGGGGAATTTTGACGGGCCGGGGTCAGATTCGTGCCCAGGACGAAAAATGTGATCGAAAGATACCAAAGACGAGGGGGTAGACGTAGTATTGGGGCCAGTCCCGGCTGGGTCGACTTATATATTGTAGCATAGGGGACTTTGGCGGGTTGTCCTGCCCTTACGGTTGTGCAGAACGGCCCCCGCCGAATACCATTAGACTCGCCACGACTAGTTGATTCGATATCCCCAGCCCGCGGTCAAGATTTGGAACACTGGTAAAACAGCGAACTTAGAGAGAGTCGACGGCGGTGGGGGGCGCTGTTGCAGGCTGCCCCGAGTTAACGGGTGGGAGGACGGAGACCCGCCTGGTATATTTGGAGATGTCTTCGCGTGAACGCAATGAGGGACGATTTGCCCACCTTTGAGTAGAGAATAAAATTTCGGGTATTTTGTATCCACTATTTATTGTCATTCCAAACGAGGGGCAGTTTAGTAGGTTGTGGCGGTTTAGCGGGAAGTCGGGCGGAGGCCCGCCGTATATCGTTGTACTCGCCGGAAAAAAGGCAAAAAGAAAGACCGGTTACCACGGCGCTCATCAAGCGATTTTGGATGTTGAGGACGTGAAAACGGAAGTTACAGCGGCCGTCCTCTAGCGAGGCAAAGAGCACAATTAAATCCGACGACTCTCTTCGGTTGTCCAAGGCCCTATGCGGTTTGGCGAGGTTATTGGTTCCATCGAGGGCGGCCTGGTTCGCTTGAGTAAGTGACCACAAAAGCGATGGCTTAGCGAAATCGGCTGAAATTATCGAGGCGGCATGGGTGTCTCGAACCGTAGGCCGACGCCGTGGACAAAACGATACAATTTGTCCAGTGTGGCGGGAAAAAGGAAAAATAGAGGCGTGGAAATCAGGTAGGTAGATATATATATGTATACGTATATAATTTATATCTACTCCGGACCACTATCAGCAGCCAAACTTAGCTTAAGTAACGGCTGTTAACTCGACCTTTCAGTGTTTGTTTCTTTAATTTTGAGCGAAGCTCTCATGTGAGTCGAGACATCTTGACCTTATCAGAACGCCCGGTAATTCTCTATCGAAAAAGTACCCCGGGACAGTTGCCTGAGATCCGGACCCGCAAGCGGCTACGGGCCGACAAACAAGCCCTGCAGCCGTCATTTCCGAACAATCGGAAACTACCGTACCCCTGAATTCCCTGACCACCGAAGCACGTATTATTCGCGACCGTGGCTGCATGTATTGTTCAACCTAAGTAAAATTGATAATTTTGGTTCTGAATACTATTGAGCCAATGGTCTAGGCTAAACAATCGATGGCCTCCCATTCCCGGACTGTCATGATTTTGAAACTACAATGGTGCGGGGCGGTTGGTTGAGCTCCGCCTGTGTTCCGCGTGCTGAGCAGGGTTGGGCAGTCTATTTTATCCTTAATAATCTAAACCTGTACTCCGACCAACTCGAACCTTACATTACATTTGGGCCTACCTTCTCTAAGACACATGTTATCAACACACAGCATATATAAAGCAAAGTTAAAATGACCGTGCTACGGCGGTTAACAAAGTAGACACAAGATATGCATATGCATACAAAAATGTTAACAAGCGACAGTTATACGATTACAAGCAAGGCCATGGCACCTTTCAATACTGATCACCCTCCTTAAAATTTAAATTTTCCGCCGATTTTGACGGGTACTCTGAGGTACCGTTGAGAACCCGGCATTTAGTGATTCTAACAGCAAAATCTTGCAAAGAACACGTAACGGGCCGGAACGCTCCTGTTACATATTAACATCATGCTTCAGGCTAATAGTCTGTTTTTGCTATTATCGTTTGTGGCTGGGTAATAAGTAAATTGACGTAGCTTTAAATTTTCACGCTCTATGTGAGCTTAAGCTGTTTGCCTGTGGACGTATTAATATCTATGAAATGTAATATCATTTGTACGAACAAATGCCAGCTAAAATACAAACAGTTTTGACGCGCATTATGCACCATTTTCGATAAGATGCGTGCGCTAGGTCAAAATTATGTCACACGTCAAATTCATCTTGTTCAGGTGAACTATAGCTTAGCTGGACTACTATGGTACATTTTTATAGCTTAGCTAGCCTTAATGTGACAAACAGATAGTTTAGCTAGACTCTGCGTAACAAACGGAGCGTCCGGCTGAACCGTTAATTGAGAAATTTTATTTATTGTTGTGCTTAGTGCAATAACATTTTGTTCAACGGCATTTTCGCGCTAATTCTAAGTTATATATTTGTTTTAATATATACAATGACGTTTTAGGTAGTATGCCGCCTTTGGGGCATTGTTCAGATACGTAGAGTAAAACGTAATCTTCGCGAACTAAATAGTCTCTGGCTTAAGTTATATGATCTCTGCTGAGCACCTCGTGTCAAGGCCGACAGTCGCTGACAAACGCATTGCTTAGCTAGGATATTCAAAATTTTAATAGCCGAGCTGGACTGTCTGCGTGACATAGTAGGTCGCCCATTTGACCGGTTGACATAATTAGGACCATGCGCGCGCATCTTATCGCAAATGATACATTAGGGGTTGAGGTATTTCTTCTTCTATATTATTCTTTTGTTATACTTTCAGGAACGCTAAAATTTAACCCACCTCCGGAGTATAACAAGAAAACAAAAATGTGGGTGGCGTAAAACCGTAACGTTTGTATTATGTCCGAAATTAACTAACCATTATAAATCTCGTATTAGGACTACAACCAATGAATCAGCTAAAACAAAAGTACTACAAATCAAAATCAGATAACCCCAAGTTATGATGAATCAGCTTTCATGATTTTATAATTACACGCTTAACTCTTTGTGGCATAATTTATCTGTATTTCATGTAATGTTGAACAAAATTTATTCCTCAGCGACGGATTCAATTTGGAACGTTCGGGTATGAGCATCGTGCGCTAGGCACTAACTACACTATCTATGTGCTGTTGGTCGGTTGTTTAAGAAACTTCACAAAGCCAATAACAACGTATGAGCGAACGCACATACCACAATGAAAATTATTAAAATCGAATTGCCCCAAGTAATGCGTCGTTCACAGAGATCTGCGTGCACGAAAAGCACACCGTAAGCTATTGCAAAGACGATATATTTTCGTTATGTTATTGCAGAGTGTAAAGCTTTTCTATTTTGGTTCCAACAATAGCGTTGCCCATAAATATTGTTATTGCAATAACGTTTGCTTTTAGTGCACCTAACAAAGAAACTATATTGTTGTTGCAACATCAATAGCTTGTTCAATGGCATTGTAACGACAAGAAGAATCTAAACATAAATGCCAGGCGATAATATTTTTCTCGTAATGCATGTTAGAAATATACCAGTTACTGATATATGTAACTGCAATATAATGCTAGCTTCTATTGCATTAACGGTAAAAATTTGGTAGCTATTGTAAGATCTAGTATGCATCTCATATAATTAAAATAATCTTAGGCTAAGGCTAAAGCTTAGGCTTACTATACCGAAAACGGTGTGAACTTCATTTTATTTACGCTCCCTATGAATCATGGCGAATAACCTACGTTCGTATGTAATTTCTCAATGTAAGGTTCATTTTTTTCAACTTACGTTTGGACGCTTAGATCATGTGGAGGCCACCAAGTGTATATAAATGATAAATTGTTGCAAACATTAGTAGAAAAGTTTAAAGTTTGAACAAAACTCTTGCCATTTATCAAATTTATGATTTCTAGCCATTTTATACGGGCTCGAACGGAAACCGAACATGCCATAACTTGGTTTTGGAAACAACTCTGTCGTTCGCTACAGCAGATGCGTCTATAAAACCCATATTTTTGTATTTAGAAATATATTTCATGTCAATATACGATAGCTAAAACCAATGATCATACTTCCGAAAACTAGGTAATAGTGACAGTGGAGCCCCTAAATCAAAGTGTAGGGACTCGTCCATCGTCCAGCTCCCATACCCTTCCGTTCAGATGTTTTTTGGAATGCGTCTTTAGAACCTGGGAACGCTGCTTTTAATATCGTTTTCTATGTGATTCTATTAATCCAGCTAGATTTAAAATGGTTGCTGAACGCCTATAAAAGCTTCATTGTATGTATAATTATAGGTATATATATAAGTTATCTAGTTGTCTGGAGGATATGGTACTTGATACAGTGCTTTAACGAGCATTTGTTTTACGCCGTGCTTACAATGTATTCGAATCTATTTGTGGACACGCTGCATTCGATTCGACACGATTCAATACGATTGAATTTTCTGCAGCTATCGTAGACTTTGCTGGCTATGCTCGGTGCATCTTTAAGATTCTCATCAAATCAAAATTATATGCCATCTATCGGATCAGATGCAATGTGAACACTCTGGAAACTCGAATCGGAACCAATCGGGTCGTCTGGAGCTAAATATAAATCCGCTTAATATATAGTATCCATTTTATGTCCATATTATCACTTCTTTAATCCTGGAAAGGCAAGAAGTCGCTTCGATGGAACATTTGGAATATTATATCGATATGTACATGAAAGATATATCTTGTACCCACGAAGTTTAATGGTGAATACCGTTGTCCTTATGAAATTTATTATGCAAATCAGCTGGTGGTGTTATAGTGAAAAACCATTGTAATTTGCCACTAATTAAATATCAATGGTCTTAATAATGATAAACTAGGAAATAATATTTTTATATGGAGTGTTGGATTATGCTTTTTCATCGTTCGCATCTCAAAATCCGTTTAATAGTACGTTCAAGAAGGAACCTTTGTAAATATAGCCGGGTTTTAAATTATAAACGTTGCTTGAAAGCACTCGTCACGCTCAAGGGATGTTTTCTCCAGATATCTACTATTCAACTAAAAGCAAATATAATTTATTTCAATGAGAAATTATTACTTACTGCCGTTATTAATACCAAAGCCAGAATGACAATGGAAAACCAATAGGAACATCAATTAAAATGACAATTAAATTAAATTAAAAGGAACATGAATTAAAATTAAATTAAATTAAATTCAATTGAATATATAATTATATATAATATATTAACCATGAATATATAATTACAATGATATATAATGAATATATAATATTATTATATAAAGTGATATATAATAATAATAATGAGTAAATTTAATTTTTATTTATCTTTTCTATAAAAAAATATCTAAAATAAGAAATATTAAAATTAAACATGTTTATGTGTTGGTTATATTTCATTTACTCAAAACACCGCCAGACGACCCAAAAATATCAATTTGAAACTCTGCGAGGCATTCGTGTCCTAAAAAGCCATTGTTGTTTTTTATGTGGTAATTTAAATCTAATACTAAATGATACGTCCACAATTCAATGAGCTGAAACGCAGTAGTCACCGGCGAGTTGACAATTTGATACTTGTTAGCAAGATGAAAAGAACCGTGTCTTCTAAAAATTATGCCCTGTGTAACCCAGTAATAGAATAAATATGAAAATTGGTAATAAAACCAATGCGTATATAATTGCGTTGGAAATAGACCCACACACTTTCCGTTATAGGTCCCTACTCAGGGGAGGGTGGTAACCGCGGTGCGCCGAATGCTGGAAGCAACCCCATACCCTATAAGCAGGTATGCTAATCTGGGTTTAATTGTCAGTCAAGCAATAAGCAATAATCAGCTGCAGTGTTGGCCTGTGGCTTCAAACGGAAAATACAAAGTACGACAGAGTCTGCAAAATATAGGAATCATGTCACGGCCTTATAATTCTTAACTATGATAATTATTAAATATGACCGTAATAATTTATAATGGCTATAACATTATTATGGTCTCAATAAAGCCTAGTCAATGTTGCAAGTTGTTTATCGAGAACCGAGCTCTAAATCGGTTTCATGTTCCAAGAAGTAGCAGGATTTCTGTACTGTCAGTATATTCAAGATCTGATGCAGCTATCGCTTTGCATCATTTAAATATTGAAATCCTCTCTATTCCCGTAGCCTCGGTGCCAGTGTCACTTCGGAGAGATTCATCAAATTGTCATACTGTTTGACCATGATATCCCGCCCCTTCAGAGGTCGTCCATGTATGTGTTTGACCAGTTGGTTAACATGGACCTGCCTCTGCGGAGAGATTCACCAAATTGTTATACTGTTTGGCCATGACATCCCGCCCCTTCAGAGCTCGTCCATGTATGTGTTTGACCAATTGGTTAACATGGACCTGCCACTGCGGAAAGATTCAAAAATTGTTATACTGTTTGACCATGATATCCCGCCCCTTCAGAGGTCGTCCATGTATGTGTTTGACCAATTGGTTAACATGGACCTGCCACTGCGGAAAGATTCAACAAATTTTTATACTGTTTGACCATTATATCCCGCCCCTTCAGAGGTCGTCCATGTATGTGTTTGACCAATTGGTTAACATGGACCTGCCACTGCGGAAAGATTCAAAACTTGTTATACTGTTTGACCATGATATCCCGCCCCTTCAGAGGTCGTCCATCTATGTGTTTGACCAATTGGTTAACACGGACTTACCACTGCGGAAAGGTTCAACAAATTGTTATACTGTTTGCCCATGATATCCCGCCCCTTCAGAGCTCGTCCATGTATGTGTTTGACCAATTGGTTAACATAGACCTGCCACTGCGGAGAGATTCATCAAAGTGTTATACTGTTTGACCATGACATCGCGCCACTTCAGAGCTCTTCTATGTATGTGTTTGACCAATTGGTTAACATGGGCCTTACACTGCGGAGAGATTCATCAAATTATTATACTGTTTGACCATGATATTCCGCCCCTATGTGTTTGACCAATTGGTTAACATGGACCTGCTACTGCGGAGAGATTCATCAAATTGTTATACTGTTTGACCATGATATCCCGCCCCTTCAGAGCTGGTTCATGTATGTGTTTGACCAATTGGTTAACATGGACCTGCCACTGCGGAAAGGTTCAACAAATTGTTATACTGTTTGCCCATGATATCCCGCCCCTTCAGAGCTCGTCCATGTATGTGTTTGACCAATTGGTTAACATAGACCTGCCACTGCGGAGAGATTCATCAAATTGTTATACTGTTTGACCATGATATCCCGCCCCTTCAGAGCTGGTTCATGTATGTGTTTGACCAATTGGTTAACATGGACCTGCCACTGCGGAGAGATTCACCAAATTGTTATACTGTTTGACCATGATATCCCGCGCCTTCAGAGTTCGTCCATGTATGTGTTTCACTAATTGGTTAACATGGACCTGCCACTGCGGAGAGATTCACCAAATTGTTATACGTTTGACCATGATATCCCGCCACTCCAGAGGTCGTCCCTGTATGTGTTTGACCAATTGGTTAACACGGCCCTACCACTGCAGAGAGATTCACCAAATTGTCATACTGTTTGACCATGATATCCCGCCACTTCAGAGCTCGTCCATGTAAGTGTTTGACCAATTGGTCAACAAGGACGTGCCATATGCTATCCCAGCTCTGGTACTTCAGAGCTCGCTTGTGTATGGGTTTGACCAATTGGTCAACATGGACCTGCCACTGCGGAAAGATTCAACAAATTGTTATGCTGTTTGGCCATGATATCCCGCCCCTTCAGAGCTCGTCCATGTATGTGTTTGACCAATTGGTTAACACAGACCTGCCACTGCGGAGAGATTCATCAAAGTGTTATACTGTTTGACCATGATATCGCGCCGCTTCAGAGCTCTTCCATGTATGTGTTTGACCAATTGGTTAACATGGACCTTACACTGCGGAGAGATTCATCTAATTGTTATACTGTTTGACCATAATATTCCGCCCCTATGTGTTTGACCAATTGGTTAACATGGACCTGCTACTACGGAGAGATTCATCAAATTGTTATACTGTTTGACCATGATATCCTGCCCCTTCAGACCTGGTTCATGTATGTGTTTGACCAATTGGTTAACATGGACCTGCCACTGCGGAGAGATTCACCAAATTGTTATACTGTTTGACCATGATATCCCGCGCCTTCAGAGTTCGTCCATGTATGTGTTGCTCTAATTGGTTAACATGGACCTGCCACTGCGGAGAGATTCACCAAATTGTTATACTGTTTGGCCATGATGTCCCGCCCCTTCAGAGCTCGTCCATGTATGTGTTTGACCAATTGGTTAATATGGACCTACCACTGCGGAGACATTCACCAAATTGTTATACTGTTTGACCATGATATCCAACCACTTCAGAGGTCGTCCATGTATGTGTTTGACCAATTGGTTAACACGGGCCTACCACTGCAGAGAGATTCACCAAATTGTTATACTGTTTGACCATGATATCCCGCGCCTTCAGAGTTCGTCCATGTATGTGTTTCACTGACCTGCCACTGCGGAGAGATTCACCAAATTGTTATACTGTTTGGCCATGATGTCCCGCCCCTTCAGAGCTCGTCCATGTATGTGTTTCACTAATTGGTTAACATAGACCTGCCACTGCAGATAGATTCACCAAATTGTTATACTGTTTGGCCATGATGTCCCGCCCCTTCAGAGCTCGTCCATGTATGTGTTTGACCAATTGGTTAACATGGACCTGCCACTGCAGAGACATTCACCAAATTGTTATACTGTTTGACCATGATATCCAACCACTTCAGAGGTCGTCCATGGATGTGTCTGACCAATTGGTTAACACGGACCTACCACTGCAGAGAGATTCACCAAATTGTTATACTGTTTGACCATGATATCCCGCCACTTCAGAGCTCGTCCATGTATGTGTTTGACCAATTGGTCAACAAGGACGTGCCATATGCTATCCCGGCCCTGGTACTTCAGAGCTCGCTCATGTATGTGTTTGACCAATTGGTTAACATGGACCTGCCACTGTGGAGAGATTCACAAAATTGTTATACTGTTTGACCATGATATCCCGCCACTTCAGAGCTCGTCCATGTATGTGTTTGACCAATTGGTCAACAAGGACGTGCCATATGCTATCCCGGCCCTGGTACTTCAGAGCTCGCTCATGTATGTGTTTGACCAATTGGTTAACATGGACCTGCCACTGTGGAGAGATTCACAAAATTGTTATACTGTTTGACCATGATATCCCGCCCCTTCAGAGCTCGTCCATGTATGTGTTTGACCAATTGGTCAACAAGGACGTGCCATATGCTATCCCGGCCCTGGTACTTCAGAGCTCGCTCATGTATGTGTTTGACCAATTGGTTAACATGGACCTGCCACTGTGGAGAGATTCACAAAATTGTTATACTGTTTGACCATGATATCCCGCCCCTTCAGAGCTCGTCCATGTATGTGTTTGACCAATTGGTCAACAAGGACGTGCCATATGCTATCCCGGCCCTGGTACTTCAGAGCTCGCTCATGTACGGGTTTGACCAATTGGTCAGCATGGACCTGCCACTGCCGAGAGATTCAACAAATTGTCATCCTTTTTGGCCATTATATCCCGCCCCTTCAGAGCTCGCCGATGTATGTGGCACCAAAAGTTATATTAATTGAATACATACCAGGAAAATACGAGAAAGAATATCCTTCGAAAAGTAATGTCACCACAATAGTACAAAGAGTAGGCAACGTCGGAAGAACGTACGCGAATTTTGCGAATCATTTTAGACGGCTGGACAGATGAATGGCACATTAAAATATATTTCAATAAGGTTTCCGGGTGTCCGAAACAAAGCCAAGAAGTTAATGGGACTGATCACGAATATATGTATATATATTATATGTCGAATAGCATTTGCTTTGCCTGAGCAACTTAGAGATACCGTCGGGAGGATCAATGAAACCCTGTAATATGGTGGAAAGATAGATAGGCACATACAGTTTCAATAACACCCGTTTCACCATGAGTCGACGATGATCAACTTTACTGAGTTGTGTGACACTTTTCAGCCTTGCTGTATAATCGACCGCAGTATAGCACGATCGTTTTCGGTATCACCCCCCGCCTCTTCATCTCCCAAGTTTATGACACATCAAGTGTGTTATAAACATTACTACACCACTCATGATAATGGACCACCACAGCCAGACCTCCGGGTTCTTGGACCACTAAACCAATCCACACCCATGCTCTTAAAGTGTGTTATAAACATTACTACACCACTCGTGATAATGGACCACCACAGCCAGACCTCCGGGTTCTTGGACCACTACTACACCACTCATGATAATGGACCACCACAGCCAGACCTCCGGGTTCTTGGACCACTAAACCAATCCACACCCATGCTCTTAAAGTGTGTTATAAACATTACTACACCACTCGTGATAATGGACCACCACAGCCAGACCTCCGGGTTCTTGGACCACTACTACACCACTCATGATAATGGACCACCACAGCCAGACCTCCGGGTTCTTGGACCACTAAACCAATCCACACCCATGCTCTTACACCACTGTTCTTATATTAGATACTCTTATATCCCAGGCTCACTGGGGGTTGAACATTTTTGAATAATTTTTCGAAAACATTTTCAAAAAATGTTCGACCCTCCCTCGAACATGGGATATGAATAATATATAATATTTGATCGGTCTAAAATAGTGGTCCAAAAACATGAGTGGGTGTAAATTTAGTGGTTCAAGAACCTAGGGATCTGCATGTGGTGCTCCATGATCATGGGTTGGGTAGTCATGTCTATGACCCACTTAGTATTCAGAAACGTGGGGATAATACCAAAAACGACTGCGACGTTCCGCAATTGATTATACAGCAAAGCTGAAGAATGTCGCTACCTTCCAGTATAATCAGCCATCATCGACTCTTGTTTTTATCAATCTGGAGATGACGCTCCTCATTTCCCGATTGGTAAAATCGATTTATGGTGGCAACTTCCCGATTCTTTTACCCCTAAATGTGATGGCACAAATCGGTCCAGTGGGATGCTGAAAACCATTTCTAGCTAACATACGGGTTGATTTAATAACATAATATGGTGCGATAACACTTTTAGCTGCGCTGAGAAATACAACTTAGCATTAAGAACCGCCGCATGTCAGCAAGAGAGATAAGATGAAAACAATGACACAGCTTGACTAACGTCATTAAAACCCCGATTTTAATTAATGCCTGATATCTAAGGCTTAAGATGAAAACAATGACACAGCTTGAATAACGCTATTTAAAACCCGATTTTAATTAATGCCTGATATCTAAGGCTTAAGACGAAAACAATGACACAGCTTGACTAACATCATTAAAAACCCGATTTTAATTAATGCCTGATATCTAAGGCTTAAGATGAACACAATGACACAGCTTGACTAACGTCATTAAAAACCCGATTTTAATTAATGCCTGATATCTAAGGCTTAAGATGAACACAATGACACAGCTTGACTAACGTCATTAAAAACCCGATTTTAATTAATGCCTGATATCTAAGGCTTAAGATGAAAACAATGACACAGCTTGCCTAACGCCATTTAAAACCCGATTTTAATTAATGCCTGATATCTAAGGCTTAAGATGAACACAATGACACAGCTTGCCTAACGCTATTTAAAACCCGATTTTAATTAATGCCTGATATCTAAGGCTTAAGATGAAAACAATGACACAGCTTGCGTAACGCCATTTAAACCCGATTTTAATTAATGCCTGATATCTAAGGCTTAAATTCTTTGTGCATTCTTCTCGGGCAAACTGAATATGTAAAATTTACTCGAACTGGTTTTTCCCAGTGCCTGTAAATGCTGATCTGATGACAGAATATTAATATATCTAATGGGCATCTTAGTAGCAATTTACACTGATACCAACCATCCTTCATACAAAAATATTTCTATTAGATACCAATCATTTAAAATATCTTTCATGAGAATGCCATTAATTATAATATTTCTATCTACAGACTCCTATATAAGACCTGCTAAACACATTTCATAGATAATATAAAAAAGAATATAAAAAGAAATAGCATAAGAAATCAATAATATTGTTGGAAATTCAATCCGAGCGACCTTGGAACACTCTCTCACGGTTTGACCACCACACCATCTGTCTCGTCAAAGCAATTTAGTGCCAACAAGACAGCAACGAAGCTAGCAGGTCTTTGTTCTTACGATTAAACCTAGCTCATAAAACATTTACGACAAAGACACAAAAAACCCGAAAGGTATTTCCGTTGGTTCGTTCCGTTCCTTGGCATGACAGTTGATGCGTTGGATTTGTTCGTTCGTCTGATTAAGATAAAGTTGCTGCGAAAGCAATAAAGTTGAAAACTTGAGAACGCAGAAAAATTATGGATGGTTACTTACAGAACATCGTTGGAAGACTATACAAATTAGTCCTGATATATTTCAGGGGTATGTATAAGGTGTCGTTGAAGTGGCTATTCTCCTAAACCAAATCAGCTTCACCCAAGAAAATTTTAGCTAAATTAGGTAAAAAACATGGTGAAAATTGAGAATTATTGGGGTAAAATTGGCTAAAGATACAGGAAATAAAGAAAAATTTACCGCAAATTGGCAATATTGGGGAAAATTTTAGCAAAATCGGAAAAAAATTTTCAGTTATATACTAAAAATTTCAAAAACTTAACTTAACCCCCATGAACTAACCCACCCACGAGTGTGATGACCTCTCCCCGATACCATCTACCCCGCACCGTAAGCCGACGGACCTTCAACACATTTATATATATACGTAGCCACTATATTGTTATTTTCAGTTATATACTAAAAATTTCAAAAACTTAACTTAACCCCCATGAACTAACCCACCCACGACTGTGATGACCTCTCCCCGATACCATCTACCCCGCACCGTAAGCCGACGGACCTTCAACACATTTATATATATACGTAGCCACTATATTGTTATTTTCAGTTATATACTAAAAATTTCAAAAACTTAACTTAACCCCCATGAACTAACCCACCCACGACTGTGATGACCTCTCCCCGATACCATCTACCCCGCACCGTAAGCCGACGGACCTTCAACACATTTATATATATACGTAGCCACTATATTGTTATTTTCAGTTATATACTAAAAATTTCAAAAACTTAATTTAACCCCCATGAACTAACCCACCCACGACTGTGATGACCTCTCCCCGATACCATCTACCCCGCACCGTAAGCCGACGGACCTTCAACACATTTATATATATACGTAGCCACTATATTGTTATTTTCAGTTATATACTAAAAATTTCAAAAACTTAACTTAACCCCCATGAACTAACCCACCCACGACTGTGATGACCTCTCCCCGATACCATCTACCCCGCACCGTAAGCCGACGGACCTTCAACACATTTATATATATACGTAGCCACTATATTGTTATTTTCAGTTATATACTAAAAATTTCAAAAACTTAACTTAACCCCCATGAACTAACCCACCCACGACTGTGATGCCTCTCCCCACCCCCCCGGCGCGCCCGCCTTTTTCCCCTTCTCCTAAAATCGAAAACTACACCCCCAGAACAACCCACACAGACCCCCCCGAACCATCTACCCCGCACCAAGCCACACCCAACACAATATATAACAGCCACAACCCGGACCTCTCCCCGATACCATCTACCCCGCACCGTAAGCCGACGGACCTTCAACACATTTATATATATACGTAGCCACTATATTGTTAAAGTACCAAATACAATTATATATAGCTTCAGCAGAAGGCGGCAAACACTATTTGGCGATGTACTGCAATTTTTTGACGCACATGGAATCAGTCAATCCACCACGCAATATGAGTCCGGTTTGGCTCAGTTTATTTGTAAAAGCTGGGCCCGGCTTTGAATATGCTAAAAGCGACGCATATACAGAGTTTCGAATCAGGAGATTAATCAGTCCACGACGCAATAGTCATCAGTCACGTTTGGCTCAGTCTGATTGTAAGCTTGGCTCAGCTTTGAGTACGCTAAAAGTGACGCATTTACACAGTCGCGAACTGACAAATTCAGTTGACTCCACCAAACAAGACGCGCCGTTTTTGATACAGTTTTGTATAAAAAAATTTCATAAGCACAGGATACATGACAAGGTGTGCGGTGTCTTTTTGAATATCTTTGGAGAACTAAGCTAGTTCAAGAATAATAATTACGATTAGATGATTAATATCAAAATTTATCTAAGTTCTAAACTACCCGTTTACAAAAGACTACTTTCCTAAGTGATTTTGAGTGTAAATACATCAAATATTAATAATATTGAGCATAAAACTGATGCTGTTCAACAATATTTTCTGTAAAACATTACTAGACAGTGAATTTATCCTAATTAGCACAAGTCGATAAAGAAAATATTTCGCAAAGATTATGTTAAAACGGTATATACAAGGATAAAATTTAAGGTAGGCAAAGCGTTAGTAAGAGACGAAATCCCAACTACCGTCGCAATATTAGAAAGTACCGCACAATGTGTAACTAACCACAAAACTATATGGCTTTGCACCATGAAATGCCCGGTATTACCATAAATACAACTGGATGTTATTATGCCTATAGTTTCATGTTTCTAAAGCTTCAATAAAATCTTCGACTCGGCTAATGATTGAGTAACAATCTTGGGTTGAACAGAATAATGTCAAAATTATACGGGTGTTATCCAGTCATGGGCTCGAAAACATTAGGACCAAGCAATTTCCATCCTATTAATTTAATTACTTTAGTTCAATGATGCGAAATTTATAGCAAAAATAAGAGATGAAAACATGGTCGGGTGTTATCCAGTCATGGGCTCGAAAACATTAGGACCAAGCAATTTCCATCCTATTAATTTAATTACTTTAGTTCAATGATGCGAAATTTATAGCAAAAATAAGAGATGAAAACATGGTCGGGTGTTATCCAGTCATGGGCTCGAAAACATTAGGACCAAGCAATTTCCATCCTATTAATTTAATTACTTTAGTTCAATGATGCGAAATTTATAGCAAAAATAAGAGATGAAAACATGGTCGGGTGTTGTCCAGTCATGGGCTCGAAAACATTAGGACCAAGCAATTTCCATCCTATTAATTTAATTACTTTAGTTCAATGATGCGAAATTTATAGCAAAAATAAGAGATGAAAACATGGTCGGGTGTTATCCAGTCATGGGCTCGAAAACATTAGGACCAAGCAATTTCCATCCTATTAATTTAATTACTTTAGTTCAATGATGCGAAATTTATAGCAAAAATAAGAGATGAAAACATGGTCGGGTGTTATCCAGTCATGGGCTCGAAAACATTAGGACCAAGCAATTTCCATCCTATTAATTTAATTACTTTAGTTCAATGATGCGAAATTTATAGCAAAAATAAGAGATGAAAACATGGTCGGGTGTTATCCAGTCATGGGCTCGAAAACATTAGGACCAAGCAATTTCCATCCTATTAATTTAATTACTTTAGTTCAATGATGCGAAATTTATAGCAAAAATAAGAGATGAAAACATGGTCGGGTGTTATCCAGTCATGGGCTCGAAAACATTAGGACCAAGCAATTTCCATCCTATTAATTTAATTACTTTAGTTCAATGATGCGAAATTTATAGCAAAAATAAGAGATGAAAACATGGTCGGGTGTTATCCAGTCATGGGCTCGAAAACATTAGGACCAAGCAATTTCCATCCTATTAATTTAATTACTTTAGTTCAATGATGCGAAATTTATAGCAAAAATAAGAGATGAAAACATGGTCGGGTGTTATCCAGTCATGGGCTCGAAAACATTAGGACCAAGCAATTTCCATCCTATTAATTTAATTACTTTAGTTCAATGATGCGAAATTTATAGCAAAAATAAGAGATGAAAACATGGTCGGGTGTTATCCAGTCATGGGCTCGAAAACATTAGGACCAAGCAATTTCCATCCTATTAATTTAATTACTTTAGTTCAATGATGCGAAATTTATAGCAAAAATAAGAGATGAAAACATGGTCATAGTTTCTGGGGTTAACTTTTTCTGATTTTCATTAGGGAATAACAAATGGCAGGTCAATGCTCGATAGCAAATTGGTTTTTATTTCCGAAATTGAGACAGGTTCGGTACGTCAAAAATATTAAAATCCTAACTTTTCGAATCTTTGACTGGAGCTCGGATTATAGAGTTAAGAAATCTTCTTTAACAATATTATTACAGTTTTGAGGCCACAGTTTCACGTTTGTATAATAATTGAAACCTACCGAGCGGAGTTTCCACTGAGGGACTAAGGGAATTATTGTGAACATTTTCTGTCGGTTTATGACACGCATAACTCATTTTCAGGTGGATTCATTCTTTTAAATCGAAACACAAACAGCTCCGATCCCATCTTCCGGGTCAAAATAACAAACACAGGTTTTTAAGCTTTATTTGCAATGTGGCCATTGAGATACCAGTCTTTGTCCGCCTTAGCTCGCGACACAGGCTTTGCATCGAAAAATAGAGATAACCATGCAGAATTGAGATCTACAACTTTGCTGATTTACAACTTTTTTGTGGGACCACTGCCTGGGCCGCTGTGATACCGAATATGGTTTATCGACCTTTGCCAGAAATAGCGGGTTCTCAAATTTCGCCGTGTTATTGCTTATTTTTTACCTTACAATGAGTGCCTATTAGCTCATCGAACACGCTGGATATGATGGTTTCGCTATCTAGAGGCCAACATGACTATATTATAAGTTTTTGTGAGTTTTCAAGGGTTTTCTGGTCGACAAACCCGATTTACAAAATATAGTAGGTTTTCATTTGTCTAATTATGTATCGCGCGCAGGGCAGCAAGAATGGACTATATATAGGTATTTCTTAAGGATAAATACAATGGTTTGGATATCTAGAGTCCATGAAGCATATTTTATTACTCTTTATGGGTTTTCAACGGGTTTAGAGTAAATGAACCCGATTTTCTGAATATAGTCTCTCTATTTGTTTGATTACGTATTGCGTACTGGTCATCAAGAAATGTCTATATAGGTTTTCCAGTAGGCTTAATATGATGGTTTGGTTATCTAGAGTCCAGCACGAGTATCTGGTGGCTATTCGGACGTTTCAATTGTGTTTGGGTTCAATGAATCCGAATTCCAGAATATAGTCTGTTTTCAGTTGCTTGGACACATATTGCGTACAGGTCACCAAGAATTGTCTATATAGGCTTTCTGGTAGGTGCAATACGAGGATTTGGTTATCTAGAGTCGAGCACAAATACATGATACGTTGTCAGTTGTTTTCGATCGATTTAATGTCGACGAGGGTTTACAGTTTTCAGTGGGTCCAGGGTTCAAGAGGTTTTAGGATGGTATATTCATCAAACATAGTTTGTTACAGATAAACAAAATAACTTAAAAATGAAACCACGCTCGCTCCGTTTCACACTCGCTTGCAAATTACTAGTCAATTGGTGGATTTTAGTGAAAGGCGCTACTAGAAGTATCAGCTAAAATTAAGGTATATATGATCTTAAATTCAATATCTCCTCTGGGGCAAACGAAGCGTGTGTCACCCGATAGGAATTGAAATTCGCTAAAATTTTTAACCAAATTTGCCGCAAAACTGGAATACCGGGTCCACTGAAAAAATATTAATTGATACAACGCCCTACTACCTACGGTAGCTGGAAATATTAAACGCCTCAGTCGGATAATGCCCAACTACCGTGAAAATTGGGCTGTAACTTACAAAAATAAGTAAGCCAAAATATTTAACTTCAAAACCTGAACCATAGTTTATATATTATAAAACCATATTAACAGCAAGAAGACATAATACATAAATCCGTTTGGATGGTCAGTGGTATAGCTCTAGCTTGGATATAACCAAAAGTAGTAGAAGGCACAACTAGGAGACTATATCTTTGGTACAAAATAGTAGAACGGGTTATTCTTTATTTCTATAAAAATGTGGATTTAAAATAATATTTGCTAATTTTCTTCAATTTAACGAAAGGCCTAACGATATATTAGTGCGCAAATGTATCTGTGCGCGCGGCATAATAAACTAACGTTAGTACCACCGGAGAATAATAACTTATATATAATAATCGAAACTTTGCCTATCACATATAAATAATTACAAAGACATGTTGGATGAATTATCGCTTTGGGGGGCTCAAAACTAAGTCATCGTATAACAACAAAAACTTAAACATAACCACTGAGTCAGTGCTTCAGGAGCAACACCCTGTTATGTCCCACATAATATATTTAACAGCACAGGTTCAGTATCGTCATGCGTTATTCCAGTTCATACAGCAGGTTCAGGTTGTTCTTTTGTCAAAATCGCGAATTAAATAGCCCGAAATTTCTCGATCAGCATTTTGCAATATCCGTATTATAGTAATAGTTTATAAAGCGAAAGGCCAAAAACCGTTCTATGATATACAAACGCAATTTGTGCAAAACGAACGTTTGGCAAATTTTTGGCGTACCCTGTTATGTCCCACATATTTGTCTGGCAAATTTTTGGCGTACCCTGTTATGTCCCACATATTTGTCTGGCAAAATCTTGGCGTACCCTGTTATGTCCCACATATTTGTCTGGCAAATTTTTGGCGTTTTTGGCGTACCCCGTTATGTCCCACATATTTGTCTGGCAAATTCTTGGCGTACCCTGTTATGTCCCACATATTTGTCTGGCAAATTTTTGGAGTACCCTGTTATGTCCCACATATTTGTCTGGCATATTTTTGGCGTACCCTGTTATGTCCCACATATTTGTCTGGCAAATTTTTGGCGTACCCTGTTATGTCCCACATATTTGTCTGGCAAATTCTTGGCGTACCCTGTTATGTCCCACATATTTGTCTGGCAAATTTTTGGCGTTTTTGGCGTACCCTGTTATGTCCCACATATTTGTCTGGCAAATTTTTGGCGTACCCTGTTATGTCCCACATATTTGTCTGGCAAATTTTTGGCGTACCTGTTATGTCCCACATATTTGTCTGGCAAATTTTTGGCGTACCCTGTTATGTCCCACATATTTGTCTGGCAAATTTTTGGCGTACCCTGTTATGTCCCACATATTTGTCTGGCAAATTTTTGGCGTACCCTGTTATGTCCCACATATTTGTCTGGCAAATTTTTGGCGTACCCTGTTATGTCCCACATATTTGTCTGGCAAATTTTTGGCGTACCCTGTTATGTCCCACATATTTGTCTGGCAAATTCTTGGCGTACCCTGTTATGTCCCACATATTTGTCTGGCAAATTTTTGGCGTACCCTGTTATGTCCCACATATTTGTCTGGCAAATTCTTGGCGTACCCTGTTATGACCCACATATTTGTCTGGCAAATTTTTGGCGTTTTTGGCGTACCCTGTTATGTCCCACATATTTGTCTGGCAAATTTTTGGCGTACCCTGTTATGTCCCACATATTTGTCTGGCAAATTTTTGGCGTACCCTGTTATGTCCCACATATTTGTCTGGCAAATTTTTGGCGTACCCTGTTATGTCCCACATATTTGTCTGACAAATTCGCGTACGCTTGTTTGCGTTCATCAAATGACATGCCGAATCACATACATGTGTTAGTGGTGTAAAATGAGTGTATTAATTAATGCAATAAAAATGCAATCAGAAATGCGTTCTCAAGTGGTCGGGTATAATTGTTGTGATGCTAATTCGTAATGTATTGATCAATAACAGCGCCTATACGCGCTATTCCAAATCGCGATCGTGTACATAAAAGGTAAAATTGCATTTGTGGGCGAACATCGATTATGATCTTGTTCACGCACTTGACTGACTTGACAAAAGAATAACCCAGATGTAAGCACCAAACCTGAATCCACGGATCGAGTTAGTAATAAGTGAGGAAAAAATTAAACCCCAACGAGAGAACAAGACGTCCCAGTATACAATTTTTACCTGTATATCTGTTAGGCAGATCCCTTTTATTAGAATTTTTACCGCACTTAATACATAACAGGTATGTGATGATAATGTCATACGGAACTTTGTTTTGCACTAAAACACTGAGTATTAGATAATAATATGGAGACAATCAAACTGTACGTCTGCAATGGGTTTGATCATTAATTGTACAAATTGTCAGGGTGAGACTGACAGCTTCTATGTATAACATCTTCACCTTGATGGTATGTTGAGGACAATATCAATATATATTAGCAAGGAAGAGTATGACACTTGCCTGCACTTTACTGTTAGCCCTGGTTTGATGATACGGGCTGTTGGGGCCTTCCCCCTCATTTCTGGAGAGGGGGAGTTACACCCCTGGGGAGGGGGTCTGACATACCACCCCTCCAAAAAAAATTGAGGTGTATGTGCATGACAAACGTATCCACAGAAATGAGTGGGCATCAGACCGAAAATTCCCTTGTCATCAAACACTGTGAGTGCAGGGAAGTGTCATATTTTCCCATATTGATATTAGTAATTGAACATGACAAGTGAGGTCCGCTTCTTACTTCAATTTAGATTTCCTCTTAAAAACATTTGAACGTTTAATTCAAGCGATTTTGTGAAGGGTATCAACTATATAACATACTATATGTACGACGGATTGACAGCATCCGTGACATGGTCCCTCCAAGTACACTACAATTATAGCAATTTACACCCTAGCCTGAACTAAATTTCCTGCAACGCAATGTCGATAGCAACAAATTACGGCCCATGTCAACTCTAGAAGCCGAAAGATAATGCATACCATGCCGTTCTCGATGTACTAAGCCTAGAACTTAGACCACCTTAGACTTAGCCTAAAGTAAGGTTTCTATATGAGCCATCTATTAAGCCTCAGCCTATTAAATCGGGGTACTGCCGCCGCCGAACCCCCGCTCTAAGATGTTCTTTTTTCTAACGTTATAACATACGGCCCCTAAAGTTGACATGAACCGCAACGGCATCTTCAATTTCCGGAATGTTGTGTTTAACAGATAGATAGGACTTTGTATAAAATACACTGTATGGTTTCCGCGTACAGGGGTACAAAAATTACAAATTGGCGGAGATTTTATAAATTATAGCGAGGCATTTCTGACTGTAGATAGTCGTAAAATAACAGCCAGTTTAAAGCTTAAACAACTAGGTACGTACGTGCAATCTTTAAAACCTCAAAACAATCCTACATATATAAGTTGTTTTTTTTTCAATAAAATACATATGGACCCACATATACATATACATATAAACGAAAAATGTGCAAATATATACATATATATACAACTAGAGTTTATATATATTGCATATGTATATTATTTATTTAAATATATATATATGTATGTTATATAAATATAAGGGTCATATATATAACGTTTACACAGAATAGTTCATATTACTGATGTAGATATACAAATATACATGTAATGTATCAATTTACGTGTCCGGAATCTACCTATATAATTTTAAGACTTATAGGAGTAAAAGCACTCCTTATCAGGAGTGCTTTTAGGAGTAAAAATGTGTTAATATTTAACACACAAAACAAATAAATGTGTATATGCAACATATATAAATATTGCAAGAGTGCAACAAATGTGTGTGTGTATTTTTTTCATAAACAGGAGGCAACGACTCTTTTGTATTGTGCATATTTCAGGAGTTTTTGTTTTTTTGGGTTTCCTTTACGGTTTAGTTTCATTTTTGCGGCAACCTATATAATAATATAAGGGCGGAAAAATTGTCTTCACACAAAAGATATATAAAATATGGGCTTTCTTTAACATTTTTTGGTCCGAAAATGATTATTTTATAGAGATTCATAATGTTTCACAATATATATTTAATTTTATTTAATTTATACAATATTATAGATAAATATATAAGTATATATATAATTGTTTGTATTATATATAGTTATCTAATAGTCTAATAGATTTCAGTAGTTGAAACAACTGGCACATTCTGTGGTCTACTCTATTGGGGGTTCTTGAAATTGATATTGACCTACCGATTAGGCTAATTCAGGGCGTCCGGAATAGGGGAAGGTGTCCAACAAATAACAGGGGTTTCGAACGCACAAACTTTGTGATTGTGATTCCGGCATATGTCAACTTTAGGGGCCGAACGTTATAACGTTATAAAAAGAACAGCTTACTAGGTTTTGAAGCAGGAGCCGACTTAGGCTTAGTACATGGGGCGCATATAGGGTACTTAGGAGATGCAAAAACTAATTTTAGATATTTACAATGGTGTGCACGGCATCAGACTTTGCTAAAGTCCAACATGGCTTGATGGCGCAACCATACCTTATGCTTAATATTAAGAATTTGCAGTATTGTTTCAATACGTTTGAATAATCTAACATTTTAGAGAAACTTGCGATTAGTTTACTACATAAATAAATCGAATTAAAAAAAATAAATTAATTATATATTAATATCACTTTGTGTAAAATAAATACACCTGCAATATTTATTGATGAAATAAAACTTATTCTCTCTATTCGATTAAAATTTGAGGAAATACTAATTATAAAATTCGAATAATTTTAGTTATTATATTAGATTTTAAACCTAGATTCGATCGTAAATAATTATTCAAACAAATCGGATTTATTAGTAGATGAATTAGTTTCTAAAAATGTATGTACAAAAAATATTAGAATATTTAAGGCTTTGTCTAAACTTTAGAAGAAAGAAGGAGATTGAAAACTAATCAATAAGGTATCTCATGAATATTATTTGATACTCAGTTTTTAGACAAGTGTTAGAAAAATAAACATTTAACGTAGGCTGTGCTTTAAAACATTAAGGCTTTAAAACCATAAACTTAAGTCGGTGTCCATATTTGTCGAAGCTATAAATACCGATTGCTGATATGAAAGCATCCCCAATCGCCAGTGGATCACACACGGTCCCTAAGGAAAGCGGATGTCGACGATGTTCGCGGGTGACCGGATTCGTTGCGTATCTCCAAATTATGGTCCTAATCGTGTATACATTTATCGGTGGCTATGTTTTTATGTGGGCCGAAACTGGGCACGAACGGGAGCTCTTGACCGAACGTCTATCCAAAATCAAAGATTTTCGGAAAGAATTTTTGATCCGAAATCAAATTGCTCAACTTCAACATCTTGGTCAGGAAGCAGTTGATCAATTTTGCCTGGTTCGAGCGTAAAATGAAATTGTTATCATAGAGCGACGATACGGACTGAATCATGGTGCCTCCATCGCGAATCGCTGGACGTGCAAAACAAGAACAAAAGCGAAGATAGCCGTCACAACCTTGGCAACCGTTTGGGATTTATGGAATGGAATGTTTTACGCTGCAAGTTTGTATACCACAATAGGTAGGTGACTAATGTTGTTTCACGCCCAGAGCAATAAGTGTCCGTATTACTTCGTTCAGTTACATATGCTAATACAA